>OMOT01078216.1:0-22906 GCA_900312575.1 Acanthochaenus luetkenii
CTCTCTCTCCCCCTCTCCCTCTCTCTCTCTCTCCCTCTCTCTCCCTCTCTCTCTCTCTCTCTCTCTCTCTCTCACTCACACACACACACACACACACACACACACACACACACACACACACACACACACACACACACACACTTGTAAGCTAGTCACAGCCATAGGGGAGCCATTCAAACAAGGCTTATATAGAAGCAGCCCACCATACAGGGGATATCTGTGACTAGCTGTGGAGACTGATGAAGGAAGCTTGTCTAATCTACTCTCTATGTGAAGCAACAGTCACACTGGTTTCAGGCACCATTTCACTGTTCGGAAGCAAAGGATTCTGCCATTTTCCATTGTTCTTTCATTGGCATTTTCATTTCATTCAGTCAGTGTCGATTTTCCCTCTGTATAGACTTATCGTCTCACGCAGTCTAGCTCAGTAAAACTGATAAGAATGGCCCTCATCTCTGCACAATATTGGGAGGTGAAACCTACATGTTTCAACTACTTCTTAATCAGGGTGCAGCCCTATACAGCAGTGTTGAGCGGTGACCCCTGGTATGTTACTGGATGGTCACTGGATGAAAATCTTCTCCACACAGGAAATGATGAATCCAAAAGTATCTGATAAACAGCAGAGAGTGAGTGCTCCGTCCAGAGAAAGCTTGAATATAAGGAACATAACGCAGGGACGGATCATTCAAAAGTCTCAACAAATGGGATATCAGTTAGCAGTGTTGTGCATAAATGCATTAAAATAGCTATGTTTATTGAACGCGCACATATTTCTGGTGAACGGTGAACTGAACGTATCGTTTTGCAACTAATGAACGCGAACGTGAGCGCCGTTAACTCTCGCAAGGGTTAACGACGCTCACGCAAGTTCAAGTTCATTTATTTATATCGTCACAAGCATGTCTGTCTCAAAGGACTTTACAGAAAATGAGCCAAACTAGATCTACCAGAACATCAATCAATGGAATTACAGAATAGTATAAGATAAACACGGAAACAGAACCGAGCACAATATACATTTTAGCAAACCATAGCAAGCCTACCTATTCTACAAGGCCTAAACTACCCAGCACCACCAGCCTTAGACCCTCGATGCATGCAAGGAAAAACTTCCACGAAAACCTTATTAGGTAAAAAACAGAAGAAACCTTGGGTGAGCCAGTCCTGTTACATCAACTACACAACCCAAACCTCTGCATCTCTTGAATCCAGCTCATTACATATCAGTCTCACTCAATCTCCATTAAAGTAGAAATGTCACACACACAAAAAACATCAAGAAAAATAATAATAATAACAGCAACAAACGGAAGCAAAGGTGAGGCACTTCCTTTCAAATTGGGCAGGTAGACAAAAGCTGTTACTAATCACTATGCATATAATTAATCACACAAGTATAAGCACAACCCAGAGGAAAAAAAGCATCTTTGTATTCCAGTAAAAGAAAAAGAAAAAAAAGAAATGAGTACTACTGTTGAATCACACAATTTTTTCCACTTCTAAATTAGCGTTGCCCTTACAAAGACAAGCTGAGAACATAACATGGGCCTTATGATACATAGCGTCTCTTTATACAGGGAGGCATTAGCATTCACTTAGCCATCAGTGCAGAGAGGCTGTTTAGTGTTTATCTCATGGATATGTAAAGAGAAATCAAATCTACAAAGCAGGGGGAATCACTGGACAGGAACGTAAAGTATATAACCGAATACATGTTCAAAAGATCCAATGTATTCTTCATGCATACAATTTAAAAGTACCTGATCCATTACCTTGTTCTCTGAACAACAACATTAATGCGTTTATTAACTGACAAAATTAGCATACTTCAAACGGGTTATCAACAGTGTCATAGCAATAGCATGACCACTGCCTCCAAGGTGCATTTGTTTAGCCGCACTAGCTAAAAACTGAGGTGCTCGGTAAACACAGGAGCTATACCATCCATTGTAAGAGTAAAACCCTTTTCAGACAGAGAAGCCGACAAAAATATGTTTTGCCATTCACACTGCCTTTAGTAAGACATCAATTTGCCAGCTTGTACCCTTTCACACACAAATCACTTATGCTTTTGTTGCTAAGCAATGCAAGAGGTGTGTTTGTTTACACTGATCAGCTGTTAAAGACAGCACCAACTTAGAGAAAGTTTTGTTTACTATTTAATATGTTTGTTTGAAAGCACGCTAAGGCAATGGATGGTCTTCTAAAAAACTTGACCACGAACAGGAGAAGATATCGCACAGAAAAGGTCTCTTCAACAGCACTGGTATCTAGAGGCATGAGCTAGTCCAAGCCTCTCAGCTAGTAAGTAAAAATATGTGATGGTGTATGGCAGTTCCTAATTGGTTACCTTCACGATGCAGCTCAACACGTCAACGCATACCGCGTAATGTGTAAGAAAGTCAGCTTTCCAAAAAGCTGGCTTTGAACCGGCTGCACAACTAGGTCAGAAGACGGCTTATTTGTGGTCTGAAAAATGCTGATCTGACCCACTCGCACAGAACGCAAAGCCACCAATGAGCCGCCTTTTTTCATCTGTATGAAAGGGGCTTCACTTTAAATTGCCACTACATAAGGTTCTCTTCAGATATGAGACATGTCAATGCTGGGACAGATAAGGTCTGGAAGGGGTGGAACCCTGCTGAGAACTGGAGCACTGACTATACTCTGAATTTACGCCATGCCACATTACTGTGAATTCAAGCACTTACAGGGCCTTCCATTCACATCCCAAAACTTTTCAATCCTTTCATTTTTTTCTAAATTCAACAACAAATCCCCCCCCCCACAACTGTAAAGATTTTTCAAGGCCCATGGGATCCTTGTCATTTACACACCCATAATTATCCCCTGATGACTCACCCCCAACGACTGCTCCAGAGCAGTGTGGCGGTCCTCCTTCTCCACTGTGCGCCTGCAGTCAGGGCACACCCACAGAGGTAGCTGGAGGGCACTGGGGGTCTTGGTGGGCTGTGCTGTACCATTCTGGCCCGAGACGCCTGCCTCTAATGGCAGAACACTGTCTTTGCGCTCACATCTGCATAGGAGGCAGCGGTCACCAGCTGTGTAGGGAGCCCGCTGGTTCAAGCCAAAGGTGAATGGGGTCTGTGGTGGGTATGGTAAAAGCAGGAATTAGGGAGAGAAAGAACGTACGCAACCACTTCAGCAATTTTTGAGGATCAGGCAACACAAAGTTGCCGTTAGCCTGTGAGATTACTGTTATCAAGTAATGAAACAATGTATTGTGACAGAAAAAGTAAAATGTGTACACATTTGTAACAGGCCAAAATAGAAATACAGTTAATCCTTTCAGTTATTTCTTACAGTAACAATGACAAGTGACAAAACATCAAACTAATGAGGACTGTCAAGCAAAATCCTTTCTGTCAAAATGATATGCAAGATTTTACTTGAGTTCAAGTACAAGTAAGAATTACATTTTAAGGAAAATGCTTTGAACCATCGCTGACATGTAGTACGGCTAAAAAAAACCAGAAGGCTGCTTCCGATATCTCAGCACTACAACACTGGTGTAAATAAAATTGCGGCAAGACTGAAATGAGTCTTGTAAGTGATCAGTTAGATGGGCTTCTCAAACACCTTAACCTTCCCTTTAAATAAATTTACCTGAAGGACTCCAGAGAAGTCAGCATTCACTGGCCCCTCCGAAAATTGTGGTGTAACAGTATTGTTCATTGGGACCTGGGGGACATAAACAATGTGAGTACACAACCAACCACTTCCCACTCTGGATCAATTAGAGGACTGTCTGAGGAATGTCAGCATGTGTCAGCCAATAGCATCTGTGTCAAGGCATGGATTACCCCTTGGCATTGACTTGGTGTGGAAGGACTTACGGTTGATTAGACTCAGGGTGAGTGGGCTAATTATAATATGCTAATCACATCACATTTCAAATCGTTGTTTGGTCAAGTATAATTTTGGTATGTTCGGACTCAGTTCACAGGCTGTGTCTGTGTGTTGGACAGACAGGACAGCAGATAGTAATATAATCAAGTTTGGACATTCCTAGAGTGACAGGCAGGTAGGCCACCATCTAAATATGATTGTGTGTCTACATTTGATTTTTGGACATTAACAGTCAAAATAGATATGATTTGGAAACCAAGAGAAAACAGGAAACGAATATAATGTCACCTTACCAGTGAAGCTACATCAATATAAGTAAATAAATAGTACATCGTTTGGAATTGTCAAAGTGGTCTTTGTGACTATAACGGCTAATAATGCAAGAAAATCGAATACACTGGACGAATTGCACCATACCTCTTAAGTCTAGAATTTGCTTATGACGCAGAATGGAAGTTGTTCTCATGATGTCTAAGTTATGTTATAGATTTGTTTGGACGGCAAGTGTCAACACACTTGAATATGTAGTTAAAAGCTGTACGTTTGTTGATGCATCATAAACATGGTCCTGTTTGCTAAGTGGCGAACGTTATCTTTCTGACTTAACGTTACAACAATATCACATCAAATGCACAAGAAAAAAGGCACTAACGCACGAAGACAACTGGTATAAATAGTAGGGTTGTGTTAGGGCCGTACGAGATGACTCTTGGTTGGCGACATAACGACACGTTAGTAAACTGCAGTCAAATATCAAAGAAACGAACGTTATCGGCTTGTGATGTTAGCCTAGCTAGCGTAACACAGTTATTGTTTCAGAGCTCAAATGTGTAACTAAGCTAACTTGGATAAATACCGTTAGATAGCTCAGCTAATGCACTGGCAAATGTAGCCAAGTTAAATTCAGACTAAGACTCAAATACTGGAAATATTGGAGGGTCAGCTTGTAAAATAAAAATAAGAGAAATCCATCAAAACCATGCCAAGGCCCGATATGACTGAACCTGAGTAGTCTAACAATTAGCAGTAGCTAACGTTAGTCTGTGCAGCCGAATGTGACGTTAGGCCAACTCTGCTGAACCAAATAGTCCTGAATATGCATGGTTTGGTTGGTGTTAACGTTATCTCGTTGTACATAGAATGCATCAGCTCTTGTGACAAAATAAAGTTGTCTTACTGTCAAAGTTGTTAGTTTGAGCTACGATAGCTTACGCTAACGATGGTAGACACATCGTTAGGCCAGGATATAACTAACGTTAACAGCAGTTAGTTACAACATAATAATGTTAATTTAACCACACAGCTAACGTTATATAGCCTGTGAACTAGTCGACTAAGTACAATAACCAATAGCGTTAACTGAACCTGTTAATTTCTCGCTACCTAGAGGTTAGTTGCCTTCCCGCATCAGTCTGAGGCCCAAATCAGATTTGTGTCGTGGATGTGTTGCTAACCGCCCTGGTATTGACGTTCACCGAGTAACGTTACTCTTACCTCTCCGTTTACGCCCGTGATGGGCCCTATATTCCCATTCCCAGCGCCGCCAGGTGTTAAAAAGCTGACGACGGAAGCAGGTGTTGCTGTGCTTGGAGAACCTAGGGCCGAGGCAACCCCGGCCTTGCCACCACTGGTATTGCAGACAGTACTGCAGCTACTGCCACCGCCCCGCTTGTTCTTCCTGCGTTTAGCTCCTCGTTTAGCATCGGTTGGACTCATTTTCCCCCCACCAAAGAACGGAGACAACTTGCCGTACAGAATTGGCAGGGTCTCAAGTGGAATGCCTTACACAAATACTCCGATATAGACTCGGGATATCAATTTTAGAGACTCCCAAAACGACACACACTCAGTACCATCAAAGTGCAAGCCGACTTGATAGATTCCAATATGGCCTCTGGCTGGACTCCTCAGCCAGGCTTGAGCTTGCGTTCCAACGCAACTGTGCGTCCCCCCATTACGGGGCTTATGGGAAATGATGTTTCTCGTATAATACCCAAACGTAGCAAATTACAGCGAGGACGTTGTAACCCAATTGAAACATTGACATTGTACTTGTCAATAATAATAATAATATATCCATGATTGTATCCGCTACAAATATCAACTATGTCGCCCACGACGGCACGTTATCCTTGACCTTTACTTTTACACCCCTTCTATTTTCTAACTAATTTGAGACGGTGCTCACAAAACTGGTTTCAACAGCAGGGGGAGAGCGCATGCAACAGTTTTGGTCTCAAATTGACAGTCGAGGGCCCACATTGGATTGGTTTTTCCGGAGTCCAGACAGCAAGTCCAGCCTGTCGGTTGAGAACCGAGGAGCGCGAATGTGGTTAGTTGGCGTTATCTATGTAACGTCTGTGCTAACAGCTGTTGTATTGCCAAGAAAACGCTCATTGCACCAAGGATTTGAATTATTACAACAGCTAAATAGTTAGCCACAGCCGCAGACAGGTATGTTAACTAAAGTTTTGATCACCGCCATCCTCTCTAGGCGTTAAGTTACATGACGTTAGCTAGATAGTTAGCTTGCTAACGTTAGTTAGCTGGCAATGTTGTTATCCAGTAACTGTTGGTTCAGTATGTACTGTCTAGCTATAACGTTAGCGAACAATACGTCAGCGGGTTTGCTACGTTCATGTTAACTCAATTCAGTTGGCAGCTTTAGCTTGACATGGACTGTGGAAAGTGTAACGCCTCGTAATATGTCCACGTAACCTCCTTCGCCAAACCCGTATAACGTTAGCAGTTAGCGCTGATATGTTTTTACCTAACGTTAGGCCATTAATAACTAATTTATCAGTTTAGGTTACCTCAGCTAGCCATGTGACAGTTTGCTGGTTTACTATGGTAACTTTATGGGTAAGGTTAAAGGTAACATTAGCTAGCCCAATTTGCGAGTCATTTCCGGCTTTCGTTAGACGTAAGTTAAGTTATATCTCACCCATCATGTGGGTTAATGTTGGGCAACTAACAGTTAACGTTAAGTACCTACGGTTAAGTCGTAATTGCAGCCATCAAATTAACGTTAACAATCATGTTTGGGTTGCGTAGTAACCTAGCTTAGCTGAATATCAGACTTGTGTGTATGAGAGAGAACATAACATTAGTGCAACTACTGTAATGTTTTACCATCAAAATATATATAATGCACAAGGAATAAACTCCAAGTTATAAAAATCAAAAATCAGTTGCCATGAAATAAACGGGTCATAATGTCCTGCAGAGAGCTGAAAGCTTGGAAAAACATTTTTCAGTAACATTTCCTGGACTTCTATCAGCAGTCTCCAAGGCAAGTCCTTCAAGTGTTTACTGATATTTACCTGCCTCCTCGTGTCTCATTGGCTAAGGCCTGAGATCCTTACATACAACTAAGTGGACAGTATGCAGTACCTATGTCAAACATGGCTGTCATAACAGATTTGTGATTTCTGGTTGCCACGTAGTTAACAGACCAGTTCATTCGTATACCCTTATTGCAGTATTTTGTAAAAATAAATTAATTGGAGTTACTCTGCCTCATTACTCCCTTGTAGATGCTGGGTCTAGCTGTGCACTTGTATCAGCTAACTTGAATATGATAGGACCTATTCATGCCTTCCTATCTGTCTGTTTTCAGGTATGTCTGAAGTTAGTCTTGAGGCTCAATCGGGGAAGACCTCAGCCAAGGACCTGCAAATGGATTGTAAGGAGGCTCACAAAACAGAGGAGTCTTTGAGTGAGGATGTAAAACACGAGAATTTAGACGACTATAGGGGGAGAGATGACGGAGATGAAGTGCTTTATGACATTGATATTCACAGTGTCAAAGATGACGTCGAAAATACTGACCAGGATGCTCAGGAAGGGGATGAGGGTATTCAGAGTGAAAGTGAGGTGACATACAGTGATGGAAATGTTGAGTACAGCGGCAATGCTGTACACATGACGGGCAGTGTAGACGATGGGGGACACAGGACAAATCGCCGTATTAAAACAGCTGAAACACCAGAAGAAAATGGATATTCTCGCACTCAAACAAAGGTGATATTTACCTTCACTTTGGACAATCAACCTCTTTCGGTCCTTCTTTACAACACTCTTGTTCATGTTGCTTTTTTTCTCTTGACTTACAAAAATGGTTGTGGTGGTGGTGCCACTCCTATGATCATATAGCCAATTTCTTATTGGTTAGAATTTTGCTGTGAAGCTGAAATTAAAATGACCAACAACATGAATTAATGAATTTAGTTTGTTTCTCCCCTTTAGATTTGTGGTTAGTAGCTATGTTTCAAATTTCTTTCAGCGCTGGCTGGGCTCTAGATGGTTTAGAAAAAAGCTGCTTGTCGTTTGTAATGGTGCGCTTTGTGGGTTTTTTGCTTATCACTTGTGCTACACTTGTGCCATATGTGTTTGGGGATGATTGAGGCATTGCATGTTTTCTCTGCTTTATGCCAATGCTTGCTTATCTAAAAGTGATTATAGGAGCAGTCATGATCCCTGCTATCAGTAACTATATCCTTCTTTACAGCTATTGTATCTTCTTTGGTTTGACATTTATTATGTGTGTGTGCGAGTGAGTGAATGATCAGTCAATCCCTGCAACGATAAGAATGCCTGTTTCTTGTATGTAGCTTGTGTGGATAGAGTTCTTGAGTCCAATATGCGGTCACATGGCTGGGTAAATTACTAGGCAGAGGGATTTGGACTCATGCTGTCACATTCTCAGGCAGTCTCAGATTTGTTGGGTTGCTGGAATGTGTGACCACTCAAGCTGTTGATTCAGATTCAGTTTTGGGCTGGTTGCCAGCATTGCATCATAGAATGTAAGAAATGTAAAAAATATTGTATACTTTTCTTTCCTTTAAAAAAAAAAAAAAAATTAACCCTGATTTATGAAGTCACCCTAAATGAAAGCCAGCATGGTTGACATCCGGAATTTTTAGGACCTACTATAAGATACATATCCATCTTTTATGCAACCTGAAATCAACATCATGCCACATTGTTGCCTCACATTTTTCTTACATGGGTTGAGAGGCGAGCCATGATCTTTCCTCTTTCGCTGATTCAGCTAATTGGATAATTAGCTCATTGTTCTTATCCATCCCTTCCCCCTAATGTTAGCTTGTTTCCAGGCTACTGAACTCAAGGGGACCACACTCCATGACAAGCCACACCGTACCCTGATGAATTCAGTCACTTAACCACTTTAGGCATCTGTGCTCTAGTAGGCCTATATTGTTGACAGTCTTTCCTGTAGAATTGTATGTAGGTGGTGGTGGGGGTTATCTTGGTTCTGAGACCCAGGATCGCTCCTGGATCAGTTCGGCTAGGTATTGCAGTTCAAGAATGACTCTTATTTGGATATTTATATCATGATATACTGTATATAGACAGTTGTATATCTGCAATTTTAATAGTTCAAATTTGTCTAGCTGTGGTAGGCCAAGTTAATCAAAAGGAAACATTGTTGCTGGTCAGCAAATTGTATTACAGTCTGTCCTTTTTCCCCCTTTTGCAATTGCATGCAATCAGAGATGTGCCACCGCCAGACAGCTTGTTTAAACCGCTCAAAGAGGACTGTCAGGCAGGACTCTGTCTTATGTGCAGTACCTTGATGGTTAGACAAGCATACTTGTGCATGTTTGTGCTGCCTGCCTGCATGTGGGCATCGTGTGGCCTTTAAGTATTTATGTGTCTGTTACATGACACTCAAGGTACTGACTTTGTAACACTATGCTCAGTATGAAATTATTTTACAGAGCTTGACTTGGGTCATGGACCTCAAGTGGCGGTTTCTTTTTAATGTGTTATATTATGGTTGAGCATGTCAGAAAACTTTAGTAAAGACCCCTGACTTTAAAGAAGGAGGATACTTTTTTTCTTTACATGTAGCCGCTTTCTCTGGGCCCAATTTTAACTCTTCATGAACACTTATATCAGATGTCACATCATAAACAAAACAAATCTCTTTATGTCTGTTCTTGTTGCATTTGCTAAATATTGAGTGTTATTATGAAATTGATAGCCCACCTCGTTAGTACCTTTAATTAAACCTCCAGTTCAGCTATTTTTGAAGAAGCTGTCTTGAGTTGATATGTGTTTTGAAATGTTTTTTGGGCAGTCTGTGAGGCCACTAAATCGTCATATGGGCCTAGCACCGCCTACCATTTTAGGGTCATATGCTGCTTCCTCTTAGAAACAGCAATGCCCACTTTTTGCCCACTCACTTTTTTGTGTTTTTTGTCTCCTCATGTCTGTGCAGTTAGTGTAGCAGCATAATTTAATTCAAAGTCTGCATCAAATTCAGATATATTTGCCAAGTATATTTGATACTTAGACATTATAAGCCCAACTCACTTTTTTGGTCACTCATTTAAACCAGTCAGTCAGTTTAGGCTAGACACTGATCTTATTACCTGGTGATCTGGTAGCTATTTGCATTATTTAGACACCAGTTGAGGTCTATAGGAGTAAGATCTTGTTCAATTGCTGGTGATAATAAAAATGTTCAATGGTGCTAGACTTTGCCAGCTGTACTGCCTGTCAAAGTCACATTGTTTTACACTGTTGGGACATATCTCCTAATCCGGAGCTTTATAACAATTAGGTAAGTGTCCCAGTTCCCTAGTCCACGGTAGGTAGCCCAGGGGTAGAGAAGCGGGCTTGTAGCCGGAAGTTTGCCAGTTTGAATCCCGAGCCAGATGGTGGGAAAAAATCGGCAAGATGTGAGCTGGCAACCAGAGGGTTGTTTGAAGTCAGAATCAGGTGTCAGACCCTGTCGCTGTGCCCTTGAGCAAGGCACTTAACCCCTAATCGCTCCCCAGGCGCTGTACATGGCTCCGGCCCCCCTAGCATGTGTGTGTTTGTGCAATCACTTGTGTGTATCTGGGGGGGATCCGTGATGGGTTAAATGCAGATAAATAATTTGTGCTCTGTGCATTTGTGTGACAAATAAAGTAAAAAATAATTGTTTTTAAATAAACAATTACGATTAAGCCACAACAATTCTACTAGAATATTGCACAAATATGCCTACAGCCTGCAACTGACAGTCAGCATATAGCTTACCTTGCCACAAATGGTTACATTTAGGTTAACAAGGACATAGACTAGAGCATGACTCAGTTGAACTTTGTCTGAAAGAATCAATGTCAAGGTAAAACATAAAACCCTGTATTTCCACAGAGCAGACACTGACTTGATGGATTTGGAAGACTGGCTATTGTCTGTGTAGAGCATTGTTATGGAGAACAGTAGATCTTTGAAGTAACTGGTTTGAATCCAGTTTTTGTGTAGCTGAATGGGTAGGGCATATGCAGTAAACTTGTATTAGGAGATATGTACAATACTCCACACCAAAAAAAAGAAAACTAAACGGAACAGAATTGTAAAAACAGCTGTAAATGGATTTCAGTTGTTGCACAAGAAAGTCATTCTGGCTAATGCAGTGCTGATGCAACATTCCTGTCTTTCACTAAGGCTCACTACCATCTTGTCTGGAATATTCATGAAACAAACTACTGAAGAAGTGTGTATTGCCCAAAATACACGTTTTGGAAATTAGGAGTTGTGCAAAGAAAAATCACATTGAGTCTATTTTGTTGTGGTAACTGACACGTGGCAGTGTCCACAAGATGGCAGCCTCTTTTCTTAATTGGCCAATGGTGGTCTCTCTCTTTGAGATTGGTGAGGAAAGCTTTTTAGGATTAACCTGTTATATTTCACCTTCCTCATTACAGGAAAGCAATATGGCTGAGGAATCCAATAGAAGCTCAGCCGCTGAGATCCCAGTCACCAGCAATGGCGACCTGGATCAGAGCCCTGAGGAAGTGTTCAAGAGGGTAAGGGCTTGCTTGCTTAGAGCCTCCTACTCTATCTCTCTCTGTGTGTTTTTCATAAAAATTAAACAGAAAACTTGCCTTGCTGATTCATAGTGCAGGCCTGTAGTCATACTATAAAATGGTAGAACCACAGGTCGGTCACAAAAAGAAAGAAAGACAAAAAGATGTGCTATGTGTACTTTATCTAATTCATGGACGGTTTATAGCATAAACCTTCAAACTTAGCAAAGGCAGACATGATGCAGGTCACAAGGTGGATCCAGACCCACAACAGCAGCACATGGCATGCACGTCAGTATATTTAATTACAAAGCACGTATTGTTCCTGTAATAGAATGTTGCAGAGGTGAAATAGATGGCATGCATTAATTCAATGCTGTATAGGTCTGCATGTTGTCCATCAGAGGACAGCATTGTGCAGAACTATCTAGAATTGTTTTAGAAAGTGGATGGTTACTGACTTACAAATCCAAGCCTCTTTGCAGACAAAAATAATATGCTATTTTCCAATTGCAGAACAGGTCTGAATCATAGTAGAGATGCATCATTGTTAAATTGACGTTATAAATATAAACATGATGAATTGTCTTTTGATATATACTAATCAGATGGTGCCTGAATATCAAGAAGCTCTACTCTGCAAATTAGGGCTGTGCGCTATGGACAAAATCTTCTATCACAATATGGGTAATTTCATATCACGATAACGATATATATCAGACATAGTTCGTTTTCTGTCAATTCAATGAAGAATGTATCTATGCAAAGTAACCACATGCCTCTAGGGCAGGGTATCGTCACTGATATCCTGAATCAATTTAATTCCGATGGTGCATTATTTAAATTATTAATGTTTACGTTAAGAATTGACCCCAAAGCAGTTACATTAATGTACTTTTTAATTGAACATGACCAACACACTACAGCAGTGTATCAGAAGAGAAACGATCAAAAGAGACAAACAACCATATATTATTCAAATAAGTAAAAGTAAACCAACAATCAGAAATCGAAAAGGGCTCTGAATTGCCTTGAGTGCAACAAATCAGTTTTTTTGGAACATGTTGAAAACCTCTGGACATTGTAAACTGTAAAGTCCATGAAACTAAAGCCCCTTTATGACTGCTTTTGCACTTCTTGGAGATTGTAAGGCTGCCTTCTTGACACCTGCAAACTGGGAAGTTTTCCACCTCGTAGTGGGAACTATGACGCTTGAGTGACACAACCGCATTTTGGATGAAAAATAACTTTGAAAATCGATACTTTTCAAAAGGAATTGATACCAAATAAGTTGTATGTGACTTTCGATCCGCTCATCCCTAGTCCTATCCTAAGTTAGCCGCACCTTCAACAGATGGTAATGTAAAATGATGACGGAGGCTTTTATCGGAACAATGGCTTTTATTTAAACACTTAGTAACTTGGCACAACACGTTAACTCTCTCTCCGTTTGTATCCCGGTCTACTTTACACATGTCTCTGTATTACCGTAACTCTTAGTAACATTGCATGGTAAATGTTTACCGTATATGACAGGTACTGCAACTTGAAACGCTCCCAAGATTTCTCCATATTTATTTAGGCAAGATTCCCAGTCTATATTCTCTGTGGCTTTGGCGACTTTATACTTGTTTGTTACCACGCTTGTAAACAAACGTGGTGGAGACGCGGCGGAAATGGTGTAAACCTGTTAAGTGGTCTCAGGCCTTGATGTGCGAAGAACCAAAGGCTGGCCACGTGAGACTAACGGGGTTAAAGCTTCACGCGTCCACGGGAAAAGGCATATATTAAAAGATCGATTTCGGGATTTTATGAATCTATATTGGATCATTAAAATGAAGATTGATTTGAATCAGATTATAATTTTTTTAAACCCAGTCATACACAGCTCCTTTTTTTTTTCATTTAAAAAAAAGACTAAATTGGATTGTTTTATTTAAAATAGGCTGGCGAAACATGAATTGATTGCCTTTTCTTATTTATTTTATTTATTATCTAATGGTGTCTTTACTGTACTTACCCAGCATTGAGTCAAAATTACTATTTTCATAGTGTTTGGTCAAATATAGCAGAGCTAAGCGGCCCAGATTACATACAGAGCCACGCTCGCGATAAGAGCTGATGATCCATCGCATTAAACGTTTTTCTGGTTGTAAATCAGTGGAATAATTTGCGCAACTGAAAACTGTTGTTTAACAGGTAGTTCAAAAATGCAATAGAGTTCCGTTCTGTGTCACGCTCCTCCGTGTTTGTTTGTTATTCCAGTCCACGTGTAACGTTAGAACGTAAAGCGACAGCGAGAGGTGCAAATAGAAGGTTGCCTTTTAGGGGTATTTTTTAAATAAACCTGCCATTATTATGCTTGCCAGAAGAGTAAGCATCTACATGCGGTGATATTGCTAAGGGACTGTAGAATTTTCAGGGGTCTATGTTGAACTGTGCATGTCTGAAATACCTGTGCTAGTAACTAGTAGTTGTTTTTAATTATATTTTCATTGCTATATTTTCATTTGCCAAGACGCTCACAGCTGGCAAGGATGTAACCTTTTTTTTGGTAAAGTTTTCACGTTAAATAGGCACTGAGTTAAAAGATGCCAGAGGGGCTGGAATATTAATATTTAAAGGGATTAATGGATTCATACTTCATATGATGTACTAAAAGGTTGGCTGTGTGGTGATAGATGTAATATTGCTGTTAATTGGGGACTTAATTCAAGCCGTTTAACCATTTTGTAATAGAATTCGTCCTCTGGTGTTAGTAATATAATATTTGCATATTAACCTCACTTCATATATATCCCTATTTGTCTCTGTCTATAGGACTCCTTCCCCAGTGCCCCTGGGGCCCTGAACCTGTCGGAATCATGTGTCACCTCCAGCAACTTCGCTTCAACAACAGATGGCATCATTGAATCAAGACCATACCAAGGTAACAAGTAATACAATACCTATTTTTGTTTTTTGTTTTTACTCCACATAGTGCTTATTTTCTTAAGTTTCTAAGTTATTGTTATATTCATTTGTTACAGATTTGTATATGATGGACAACTTATTAGAAAGGGGCTTTTAAAAGCAAACTTGTAGCCTGTTTGCATTATTTGATCGCTTTGCAGCATGCTACTGTATAGTTGCGAACTCTCCCATCCCATGTATCCCCAGTGCTCCAGTTTTGAAACCTCCCTAAGAGGTACTAGCTAATATGGCCAGTTTACCACAATGTTGCCATGACTATTTTTCCAGGTTATTTTCATGGGTTTTCATATGTTTTGGTTGAGGCAAAAACAAATGGATGTATAGTTTTTTTTAATTTGAGACCCCAGTACAACTTTTGGTAACCTAGAAGATAGCAAGGGCCACAAGTAGCGTTACTCAAAGGAAATCAACATCAGTGAGAAATCCCCCCCCCCCTTACAGTTTTGTAGGTGGGGTGGTGAATCCGACATACTAATAAATATAACTTTGAATATCTCCCAGGATCAGCAAGCCAGCCCACGTCTCCCGTATCACCTGTAGCTCCCAGCTCGGCTGTCGCTGGCCGGCTGGCACGCTCTGTCAGCGATAGTCAGGCTGAGAAAGGTACCCACAGCGATGGACTATGGACAAGATTATATTGACTTGTTGCCATTTGAACACAATTAACTACAATCTACCTTTTCTTTTTCATCAGCCTCTTTCCCTCTCCTTGTCCCCACAGGCTATGTTCCATTAATAATCAAACCTTTCTCTCTTCTTCCTTTCTTGACTCCCATACGTTTGGGCTGGTTGAGACAGTTCTCTGCTTTGCAATGGCTAATAAGTGTTAACATACTCCTATGGGTTCTCCTCCAAAGATCTATTTGTAGATCTCATGCAACCTCTTGCCTAAAGCATTCTCTTCGGTTAGAAAATCAGCTTTCACAGAAATCTCAGTGGATATTCCCGCTTGCACCCTGTGTCCTCGCAAAACTTGGCACCCACAGTCTCTTTCAGCATTTTCCTTTCTCCCAAAACCACAACAGCACTTCTCATGGTTCTTAGCAATGTTTTGAAGGGGGAAATTATGACTGATTGTATTTTAAGGTTCATTTTCATTTGAATAATCATAGATGTCATCAGCGTCCTCTAATGTCTCTAATTCAGTTTGTCTTAGCATTGTGTCTATGTTCAGGCATTGATACGTGCGGTGACATGACAATCTCACATCACAATTTAATATTGATCTCACTTGTGTTGTATTTCCCTAATGTTTCAGCCAATCCAATAACTCAATCACTCCCTAAGTGAATTCATTTTAATTGTCCAGGCACTATGAAAGGACAGCCAAAGAGTGGGGCGGTGGTCCTTGCAGATGACTTGAAGAACCCTGCCATGGAAAAACTGGACCTAGTGAGAAAGTGGAGCATCAACACATACAAAGTAATCCTCTCCGTCCTTAATTCTTTCTCAGTTTTTCTATTACACACACACACATACACCATTGTCACTCTTCAGACAACGTCCTACCTCTTCCCCTACCCTTTGCATATGTGATTTATCTCCCTTCTCTACTTGCTCACTCCTTTTGCCTTTAGTCCCATTCTTTATCTTCTCACAATTAGTTAAGATGTTGGCAGAGTAGTGAACTATACCACAACCTGACGAATAGGGATGCCCCCCGAAACCCAGTTCTAAACGGGAACCGGTTCTAAATTAGTCAAAACCGGTGTATCGATAAGATCCGACGTTATCGGTTCTGCTATCGGTAGGTACTTGAAATATTATGGAGTGAGATTTATATTATGGCAAATGTGTTTTTCAAGGAATTAAACGTCCCGAACACAGTCTAGTTTGCCGCTTTCTCTATCTCTCTTTCTGCGCGAGGGGCGGGGCTGTGCTCCGCTCTTACACACACACACACACACTCGCTCACACACACACACGGTACAGTCACGAAAATGTTATTTGTCCCCCCCAATATATCACTGTAAACATAACTGTTTACATTTTCTGTTTAAATAATATTAATAACACGCAATGACAGCACTTGATGATTATAGAAACTTAACAGCGCATTTGTCTCAATGATTTGATCCCACTGCCCCCACATCATGACGCAGGTACATTGTGTGTGTGAATCTGACAGTCTGTCGTTGGTGGCTGAGTAGTTCAAAAAAGGATATGTTAACATCTCTTTACTTCTACCACTCAATACAATAAAACACATTTAGAATCGTCACCAGGCTTCATTTTCTCTGTGTTGAATTACAGGTCGCTCTTTATGTTCACTAGCTAACTAACGGTAGATGCACTTCAGCCAAACCTATGGGGGTTATTCTTTAATACTCCATCAGGTACTAGTTACAAAGCCATGTCAAAGCCAGCTTTTGTGATATATGAAAAAGCTGTCCTCTACTCATTACACATTCAGAATGGAGTATGGTATTTCATTTAACCAATGACAAACTTAAATAAATGTTTTGTCTTTTGTTCAGCTGCCAACAAATCTGCTAAGCTAACATAAACGGCTCCCTTAAATTTGTGTGTGTGATTACTTTGTTTCACGACGTTCTTCCAAAATATCAACAAGCTGGAAAGAATATCCTCAACATTCAAGTAGGGTGCCAGTAAACAAACACAGCAATGAAGCAGTACATTGGTTTTGTGTATGAAAAGGATAAATGCCAGAAGTCTGGCACATTGCACATACTGCTCGTTTCCTGCCTTTTCTGAGGCCATCTGATGACATCCTGCTAAGGTACCTTTTGTTAATTACATAAAGCTCAGTTCAAAACATAGTCACTTCCTCACAATGATAGCATAAACATGCAGTGGTGGAGCTGCGAGTTCCCTTATATCTTAAAGTGGCTTCTGTTGAGCCATTGTCAGTGTTTTGTTCCAGAGGAAGTGGGCCTAGACGGTGAGTCAGAAATGAGAAGAGTGAGGATGGGAACTTGGACACCAAAGGGTCTATTCACGATACGATCACACGCCATGTTATTTACTGTAACAATGTTATATGTCAGTAGGCAAATTGGTGTGGACTGTGATCCACGTAGGTTCAGTCAAATAGATAAACAATGCACTCCGAAGTCCTCTGGAGTTGGAGAAAAGCTGTACAGGAAAATGAGTGAGGGCCAGAAGTCTGCCACAAACAGGCCTGCTGTGTTCTCTGTGTGGTGGGTGACGTTTATGTATGTTTTTGTGTGAGAACAGGAAATGGCTTCCCTCAGGCCCAGAAGAACAAGTGAAGTCACTATGTACAGAAGAAAGAGCAGTGCGGGAAAGAGCAAGAGGAGAAGGAGCAGATAGCTGCCTTCCTGATTTCCTCTGAGATGAGTAGTTGTTTTGGCAATCGATTGTTGTCCATTCTTGACTTGAATACATTTTTCTCAGCCCGATGTAGAACGCTGAGATTGATCCCTTTGTTTTGGCAATACTTGTCACGATGTGTATGACTAACCAGAGGATATGCAGACGCTTACTTGCAAGTAGAGTTGGGGGAAAAAAGGCTCGACAACGCCCTTTTCTCTGTAATAACAGACTAGGCTCTAGTGGCTAGCATAGCGTCACTGCTCTGACCACAGAGGAAAACTCACCAGGCCCTACTGTACTTCTGGCATCTTTGAAAGTCGTTGCTTCTGTAGCAAAGCAAAGAGGCAGGCGTATAAAAATGCCAGTCAATGTGATTCCGTCTGCACACTCATGGTTACCAGCCCTCACAGAAAGTTTCCTTGATAGGCTCGCTTTGCAAACAATACAGCCTGAGGGGGGGGGACAATGGGTGCCATACAATTTAACTGTTCAAAATAGTCCCCTGAAGACCAGTTAGCAAGGTAGTTTGCTGGCAGGCAGAAGAAGTAAAGCAATATACTGGCCGCTGGCTCCTTTCTGAAACGTGAGAATAAAGAGGGCTTTTAGGGGGGTGTTGGATTTCACAGGCCAAACCACAGCAAGCTGCAGCTCTACTAGATCACCAGTCTGCAATTAGGGGGGTGGGGGGTGCAGCACAGCACAGCTCAGCTCCTTTTCTATAATGTCTCCTTTTCTCTCTCTCTCCTCCAAAATCCCAACCATTAGCCAGGTGAGACAAGACACCATTAGTAGCAGTCTGGTCACAGACACCATCAGTCTTTCTCTTCCATTACCTGTTTATCACTTCAGCCACCTCTATCTGCTCTCACTCCATGACATTTAACGTCTGTTCCACCCAATCAAACCCTGAAGGGAAACTTTAAACTCATCGCCAGACAAAGAACCACTCCATTACATTACGGCATTTATGGAAACAGAGACCGCAAACAGACTACGCAAGACCATTTTATTCACTTGACCAGACAGTTCCATTACTTCATGTGGATCCCAAATGGCAGGGATGATTTTTTGCCACATAGAGCTGCCACCCCACCCACTAATCTAGCCAGTTGTAAACTAATCATAAGGATATGATTTTCATTTTTTTGCTTTACTCTGTGACGGTGACTCTTTGAAATCTGTTTAGTAGTGTATGTGTGTCCTCCACTGATGACAGTTGCTGTATAGTTAGGTTAATGAATGTCAGAGCAGGAAGTAGTGGTGCTAAAAGTACCAGGCGCACCAACGGTCAAATCTGATGGAAGGGTATTTACGGGAAGCCAAGGTGAGATACACGGAGCTGCATTTGTAAGAAAGCTGAATTGAACTTCCTGGTTGATTTTCATGATAATGCAATGGACTTTGTGTCAAAAACTTCTGTCCATAATCTGAGGATTTTTGGGGGTGGGGTGAGGAGAAGGCAGTTTGTAATTTGTTTTCCAGTGAAATGTGTGGTTGTCTGAAGCGGCAGGCAGTCATAATGATTTCCAAAGCGCCTCATCTGAGGGACCAGCTTGCAGAGTAGAGGACATCTCTGACTAATGAGCTGCTAAATATATCTCCCAGTCTCTTCTGTCTTCTATCACTCTTGCCTCTGTTTTTTATTTTATTTATTTCCTTTCTTTGTCCTTTTTCTTTCTGTCTATCTTTCCGACCATCTCTGTCTGTCTTTCTTTATTTCTTACCATTTTTCCTTATTGATCTTTCTGCCATTTTCTTGTCGTCTTTTCTTCTCCTCGTCTCCTTTTGATGTGTGTTTTCAGACCAACTGAAACAGCGTGGGCTGATGTTTTTTATCACAGTTAGTCAACAGCAGCATCCTGTTCAAACAAGCTCATCAGCTTACACAGTAGGGATGAGGGTGTGTACACGTTCAACCGTGTACCTGAAAATGTAACACTATCCGTTTAGGATGGATTAAACAGAATTGTAAAATGGTGCCTGCTGATTGGATGAGCTGACCTGGAGCAACAGGAACAAATCGGTACAGGTGGGAGAGTCATCAGGGAGAACCAATCGTGTAGGTGGATCTGCACAGCAGACATTTTTAAATGGTGCATGCTGATTGGATGAGCAGATCTGGAACAACAGGAACCAATTGGTACAGGTGGGAGAACCAATCGTGTAGGTGGACCTGCACAGCAGACCCCTACTCTATCCGTCCATCCATCTTCAACCGCTTATCCGAAGTCGGGGCGCAGAGGTAGCAGCTCCAGCAGGGGCCCCCAAATTTCCCTTTCCCTGGCCACATTAACCAGCTCTGCCTGGGGGATCCCAAGGCGTTCCCAGGCCAGCGTGGAGACATAATCCCTCCACCTAGTCCTCGGTCTGCCCCGTGGTCTCCTCCCAGCTGGACGTGCCTGAAAACCTCCCTAGGGAGGCGACCAGGTGGCGTCCTTACAAGATGCCCGAACCACCTCAACTGGCTCCTTTCGACGCAAAGGAGCAGCGAGTCTCTCATGGATGACTGAGCTTCTCACCTTGTCCCTAAGGGAGAGGCCAGCCACCCTCCTGAGAAAACTACCGCTTGCATCCACGATCTCGTTCTTTCGGTCATGACCCACCCTTCATGGCCATAGGTGAGAGTAGGGACAAAGATTGACCGATAGATCGAGAGCTTTGCCTTCTGGCTCAGCTCTCTTTTAGTAAGTTAATCCTTCATAACTGCTTGCTTACTTACTAGCAGCTACCTGAGTTTCCGACCAGTATCATTTGTCTATGGCTATGACATCATGTTATGGTTAACTGCGGTGTACACGCCAAAAGTCTAAGTGTAAACGTGTACACAAAAAAAAGCCCAAACTCCCATCCCTATTACACAGGCACCATGCATCCTACACACATACTGTATGCATCACTCACAAGCCCTTATCCTGTTAGTTTAGGTTCGTCAGAGGCTCTGAGTCAATAATAGTGTCTACTCCCTCAAAATGAAGTTATCCATAGAGCACACACTCAAACACACCCAGTCTTAGGCAGCACATAATGTCGCTTGACCTGATCGACTGGCTGACATTGAGCCGAGGGGAAGGGCTGGGCTATACATGTGCTGTCCTGCCTCATTAGTGTTGCTTGTTGTCACAGGAGGGGAGGATACTATGGCAACAGCAGTACAGCTGTTTCTCTCTCACTGAAGTTGAACTAATAATGCTGTGAGTGCATGGTACATGCCTTAGCCTTAGCTTAGCCTAGCCACCAGGGTGCCCTACTTAACATTCAATATTTCCTGTCCACTTCCCATTATTTCCTTCTTTTTGTATTGTCCTGATCCCATCCCTCATACTCCATTAGATGGAGTGTTGAGATGTTTATGAGATAGTTGGCATAGCTCCACTCTAATGCCCTCTGTCCATATTACATAATCTGTAAATGTCTCCCTGTAACAAACAGCAGCCAAATGGCAAAAGTCTTTGTATGGGCTACACTGGAGTCCATTTGGAGGATTGGGTCCGGATGTACAGTATGAGAAGCATTTATGGGTCTGTATGTTTGTATGTGCACATGTCTGTTTGTATCGCAGGTGTAGAGTCAAGTAATTATGAATCAGACTTTAGTCAGACTCGGGTCTGGCATATAATTACTTATGACTTACTTTGGACATTTGGAAATTTCTTGAGACTTGGTTGTGACTCGTATGTGATGACTTGAAACTTGACACTTTCCATTCTCTGTACTTCACTCATTGATTGTGTGTGTTGTAAAAATGGATTAAAAATGCCCATGTTGCAGCCTTTGCACTATAAATATTGTATGTCTTTCATATAAAATTCTGGTTGAATTCAAAATATTGCTCAGCAATGTGCCATGCACTCTCAAAGCAAATGTTCATAGCTTAAGGTCGTTTTCACATTAGGAACGGTTTCCTCCCCGCTGGCCAGCTTTCACATTACCAATGTTGTTCCGTTCCCGGGCACACTTGAGAGAGATGAGAGCAACACTCGATATAGCAGGAAGACCCTCACATACTTTATCACGTATGCGTGCGGTGTGCGGTGTTCGGAGGTTGAGATCGGTGCGTGCTGCGCGCATACTGTACAATTGTGTTCACACTTGAATCGTTCTGTGACCGGGGACGCCTGAACCGTCCCCCAGACCACCTTTTCAAGTGGTCCCGGGCACGGAACGGTGATCCGTTCCCGGGGATGGAACGCAGTGTTCACACTAACCAAATGATCCGGACTTTGGGGGGGATTCGTGCTCGGAAACTACTTAACTTGGCTTATTTTGCTGGGACTCGCATGTGACTTGGACCCTATGACTTGTGACGGTGTGAATGGTGACTTGGTCCCATCTCTGGTTTGTGCCATATGGTTGCACAAAACCCCTGTATCCTTGCCACCTCTGTTTTTTGCTTTACTATACTGTTGTCCCAATCAAAGACGGATGAAGGCTGCTGGCAATCCTAGCTTTTCTACTCTTTTCAGTAAAATTGATGTACAGTATTTTGCGCCCTATAGGGCGCACCTAAAAGCCTATAATCTTCTCAACTAACGACAGTGCGCCCTATAGACGGGGCGCCTTATATACGGCCTTATATATTAATTCTGGTTGTGCTTACTGACTTCGAAGCGATTTTGTGTGGTACACAGCGCTCACGGCGCACTCAAAATGTTTTAGTACGAGTTTGGTAAACTAAAATGCCCCACCGCTAGCAGCATTACGGTAATGGGGGCGGAGTTACATACGTACTAGGCTACTCTCCAGTGTGTCAGGTCACAAAGAACAAAATGGCATCCAGTAGAGACACGCGTTCAAGCTCAAGGCTATCAGCCACGCGGTTGAACATGGGAATAGGGCAGCTAGGGGTGGTGGGAAAAATCGATTCATGTAAGAATCGCGATTCCATTGTCCACGAGCATCGATCGATTCACCAACTCCCAAGAATCGATTCTTACGTT
>OMOT01078217.1:0-12090 GCA_900312575.1 Acanthochaenus luetkenii
CCATGGTTAAACAGTGCATTGGCTCCCTCTCCTCCTCTGTACGGTCTAGCCTTAGAAATGTGGGTGTCTACTTCGACCAGGCTATGAGCTTTGACCAGCGTATTACATTATTGTCCTTGTTTTTTTCCAACTGAGGAATATTGCCAAACTAGCCTGTTGTGTCTGAACCTGAGATGGACTTGATTATCCGTCCATTTGTCTCATCTCCCCTGGACTATTGTAATTCCCTTTTCACATACCTCAGTAAATCATCCCTCGACAAGTCATCCAGAACACAGCCACCGGGCTTCTGACCAGTCCAAGTGAGGGTGTCACATCACACCCATCTTGAGATCACTACACTGGCTTCCCATTCAATTTAGAATTGATTTCAGAATTCTCGTGATCACACACAAAGCTCTGCATGGTGAGGCGCCTGCCTATATTAGTGAGTTAATACATCCCTACCCCACCAGTATGTCTCTTAGGTTATCTGATCAAGGATTGCTGGCTGTCACTCGATCTAGACTAAAAACAAAAGGTGATCGGCATTTGAAATTGTTGCCCCCGAACTCTGGAACAGCCTCCCTTTGGATTTGAGATCTGTGGACACTGTTAACATCTTTCAAAAGGGGCTAAAGACCACCTTTTCTGTATGGCCTTTGTATAGTTCCCCTATAGGGGACTTGTCTTGAACAGTGAACGTTTCTCTCCATTGTTGAGGTGTGCATGATGTTGCGTGTTGCACAATGGGCGTTGTAGTACACAAATGGGCCTGGCGTCAAATGGGATTGCCTAATCTTGTTGTTTTATGTCTATAACTGTGTATGTTTTGTTTTTACATGTATATTGTTTTTACAATTGCTTGTGAACGTTTGAGACTCTGCTCTTGAAATGTGCTGCATAAATCAAACTTACTTACTTAACCCAGGTTACTGACTAAGAACACAGTTATTTACAGGCATGGCTTTTCGGAATAGTGACATGGGGATAGAGCGTTGCACACATGCCCACATTTACTCTTGGGAACTACCCAGCACAATTCACAATTTTCTACAGTTACTGAGCAACTCAAAGCTCCAACGTAGCAGCAGGCAAGTGAGTGTCTTGCTCAAGGGCACACTGTACAGTAGCTGTTGAGGGAGTTGAGACTGACGTTCATGCAAATTTAGTGTCACTCCCATTTTCTTTAGAGATTATTTGTAGCCTATGTCCAACATAAAGAAATCCAAGATATTTCCACACTATTGTGCATGCCTAGGCTTCAAAGAGTAGGCTGACAGAGCTGCACAATGGGAATGCTAAAGCTAATAGCGCCTTGAGCAAAGTGTGTGTCTAGAAGTAATGCTATTCTAAACACAGCTCAATGAAGAATGCCTCTCCCTTTGAGGGGAAGTGCCGTAGGACCGAGAGCACTCTCACTCTGAGGCAGCCCTGGTAATGTTCAAAAGCCTTTTCTCTGGTGATAAATAGTGGGCACTTGCTGCAGAGAGCTAAGGAATAGACTGGTGGAACACTGGCGGAAGACAGGCGGCAGACGTTTCTCGAGACACGAAAAGGGGTTAGAATTCATATTTTCTGAGCAAATGTGAATCGGGCGATGTTTGGAGAGCGGGGTGATGATGGTGAAGTCAGTAGGTACAGTTTCCTGATGGCATGTTTCTGGGCCCGAGGTGGGGGACTGTGGGTTCACGGGTCGGCTTGGGTGCATGTTGTTCTTGGTGTTGGGGCAAAAAACGACCTGTGTTGATCATGTGTCAAGGTATATTCTATTCTATTCTATTCTATTCTATTCTTTTCGATTCAATTCTATTCTATTCTGAGTTTATCCACCTTTTTAAGCCGGTATAAATCTGTATGACATAAATACATAGAGCCAATCATAGTGAGTAATATCAAACTGGTGTATATGATCAAGGAGAAAACAGTTCATCCACCTTGTTATTTACCACCGCGTCACTGGCTACATCTACTTTTCCACTTTTATTACTCTCCATTTATCCCATTGGCTGTGTGGCGACAGGGTGGAGCCGCGCAGCTCCGCTCGTTAGTGAAGGTGGGTAACGGGACAGCGCTGCAGCCAGGGCTCCACCGTGCGCCACGGTGAGGGTGCAAGCGGACTGTCCCGGGACCAGCCTGCCATGTTCAGCCGCAGCTACTCCGAGAAGAGAGAGTCCAGCAGATCGGTATGTAGGCTGGACGTTTCGTTTCGTAGGTTTGGCGTCACATATTTGTGTTCCACACGTCGTGTTGTTTGGTGCGGACTTGTTCTTCTTCCACCTGTCGGGTTTCTGTGTTGCTTGGGGCAGAAAGTGACATCTGATCAGTTGAGACGACGCGCGGCCACACACGGTGGGGGAGAATAGACGCGTTGTTGAACCGTCCCACGCTTCTTTCATCCTCCCGTACGTGACGCACATCGATGAGTTCTGTAAGAAGCGCTGATTCCAAGTCATTTGTCACACATAGATTGTATCTCTTGTTTATCAGAAATGTGCCTGTCAGCAGAGAGAGTGTTTCTAAAGAATCATTTTACAACAAATAACTCATTTATCATGTGTAAGCTTATAGCATTGCTGTAATTAATGCAGAGTAACTATGTGCAAAGCCTTTTTTAACTATGCCTTACTTACAAAGTAGCGCGTTACTAAGATGTTGTGCTGTGTGGAGGTAAGTGAGTGGAATAGTGAACTCCTGTCTCCCACCAGGGAAGCCAAACGTCTACCGGTTAGCCAATGAGGAATCTTACTCTTCTGGTCAAGGGAGATGCTTGTAGTGTCCCGGGTGGTGGTGTTCTCCTAAATGTATGTAAATTAGCGTTAAGTTGTAACCCGTCATCTATATTCCTGTTTGTCCCCAGCTGAACCCCGCGGACGAGCCACAGAGAGGGCAGCCCTGCAGCGCCTGTGGAGACCAGTGTCCTGGCTTTGCCCTGCACAAATGGAGGTACACTATCGCTTCTCCCCCCTGTCCGGAATGACGTTCATGCCTGCACACAGTCTGTCGATCTTCTCCTTTCTGAGAGGCAGACGTCGCCCATGTGACACGTGTGAATGTTGAATCCATGAGCTATTCGCTGCCCACGACCAATGATGCACAACCTTAATTAAATCTATGTAACACTAGCAATTTGGATGGATAGCCATTCCTTATCAAGTTTGCTCGTTCTGCATTGTTATATGAACTACTATATGATGTCTACTCTGTTTTATAGCTGGCAAATCTGTGTTGCTGAGTAAGGTTTCTTCTACAACAGTAGCTATTCATTGACATGCCTGGGTGATGCTGTGATCTAGACCAGCGGCTCTCACAGTGAGCTGCTTGACTTGGCCCTCAGTGCACTAACCGAGAAGACGTGGTTTAGTTAGAACCTCAACAAAGTGGAACTGCTTGAAGTAAATGTGATCGTTTTGTTCGGCGTGGATTTGAGCAACTCTCGAGGTGTGAGTTCACTCTGCAGCACTCCAGAGTGCCTCTCGATACCAGCTGAGATCCACTGTCTTACGTCTTCCATCGTTTCACGTCTGTAGTCATAAAACCCCCATAGATCACCCAAAGTCAAACTGGGTAAAGCCACTATTGGAAGTTAACATAGTCATCCGTTTCCACGTCTAATAGGAATCCAGAATGAAAGGGCAGGGTCTGAACCCTAAGGATCATCCGGCCTCCTCTGCTGTAAAGTCAACTATTACAGGGGCGACAGCCAACCCGGGAACGCAGCCTTTAATTACCCGTCTCTGCAGTCCCACAACAAAAAGTCAACCGTCTCCCCTCCGACAAACTGGAAGAAGACGTTGCCAATGGATACAGACTTAAGGAGCCCTACTTGGTATGCAGAGGCAGAAGGCCGTTTTATGGCCGCAACAAGTCTTTGTTCCTGAGGAGAAAACTTGCCAACTTCACAAAGCAGTGCTCCCTGCCTGCGTCTCAGGCACGAAAACAGGTTTCTTCGTGCTGATTGACGTAGATATGGTTGTGATGGTGTGTTTTCATGTGGAATGCAGTGGACTGTAGGTGACCCTGGGGTTTGGAGACGGGGGGATGGAGGGGGCAGGTGTGTCCGTGTTCTCTCCATCGGCCGTGTCCCAGATGCCGTTCGTCTGCTGTTCAGTTGATAAGACGTGCATGGAAGTGTATACATGTGGATTTCCTCCGTTTTGCTAATCAGTACACATACATAGAATAGGTTACACAAATTGAATCTGGTGCTACGGGTCTAGAAGTCAACCAATATACAGTATATATTACCGGTATATATACACTGTATATGTTTATATATATTGTGCTCACTTGCCATATTGAGGCGCTTGTCTTCCTAACATTAATTAGTTGATAGATAGTTATGATGGTGTGTTATGATGTGGATTGTGGTGGTCTTTAGCTGATCCTATGTGGGCAAATATGTATATTTATCTCAGAATTCACTTAAATATTGATTATTTTCTAAATATACATTAGATGAATATACAGTACAAGGAAGGCATACATATTTTCTTCTTCTTCTTCTTCTTCTTCTTCTTCTTCTTCTTCTTCTTCTTCTTCTCTTCCGTGCTGCCTCTATATAAAGAGGTTTCCGCTAAGCTAAGCTGGTGTCCTGGTTTTTTTTCCTGACTGGTCTTTCATAGTAGGTGGACTGTGTGTGTTGAGGCGTTTCCCATTCAGAGCCAAGAGAGGACCCAGTCAAGTGTTGCCTATTTAAAACCACCCAGATCTACTAAGGACATCGCCCACCAGAATCCAGTGTGAGTTTAAATCCAACAAGCATCAGTCTGCTGAGCCTTTAAAGAATAAAGGATCTTTGTTTTCGTTGACTTAAATGTTTCTTGACATTTTTTGATGCGTCATATCATGTAGCACAAAGCCAAAAGCTGTTCACCCCAGATCTTCAGTCCAATCAACATTATTTTATTTCCTCTCAGAAGTCGTGAAAAGCTACTATTGCAGCTCGTTTGTAGTGGCCACAGGCTCTGGGTAGTGACTGTAAGTATGAGATCGCAGATACAAGCGCCCCGAAATGAGGTTTCTCCTGGCCTTACTCTCTCCTACTGTGAGGAGTCAGTCGAGGAAGTCCGGACTCCTGATCCCTTTGGAGGGGTACCGGGCCCGATCGACTGGGATGAGACCCCGGGGCAGACCCAGGACACACTGGAGGGACTACATCTCCCAGCAGGCCCAGGAGCACCCGTTGGAGGAGCTGGAGGAAGGTGCTGAGGAAAAGAACATCTGGGCGGATCTGCTTGCCCTGTTGCCACCACAACCCTGACCCAGATAAGCAGCTAGAAAATGGATGGATGGATGGATAGTTCCTGTTTCCTGGGTGCTTGTGTGTCGGAGTGTAACTCGGTAAGCTGGGTTGGCAGCTCTAGGCAGGTTAGGAATAGGAGTAGATTTGCACCTTCTGAATTATGAATGCTTGCCATTGGCTTGATTGATGTTCTTTGTGCTAATGGGAGTCATTACCAGGCGTATTAACGTGAGCTCTTTGTGGGAATGTGTTATCTGATCGGCCTGATCGTGTGGCCCGCTTCTGCACTGCGCCGGTGCGTGATAAAGCTGCGTTTGGTAGCACTGTTGAGGCATTTTACCACTGTCACTGCTAATGTAGGCTTAAAAGGTTACACTTGACCTGTTGGCAGGGTCAATCCGGACGTGAATCAGACTATAATGGGGGATTTATACTATGAGATGATCCCATTTGCAATTTTTTTTTAAATGTCCTCCTGCCATCAGCACAAAAATAAAACTTCAGTGAAGGCAGTGGGTTTAGTTCAGGTTGTGTATTTGGCAGAGCTGACTGGCGCTGGACAAAGGTTGCCCTTGAATGCACCAGGGCCTTGGCTGAAACTTTAGCTGGTTAAAAGCAGTTTAGAGGAGGCAGAGGAGGCGAAAAGAGGAGGGGAGAGAGGAGAGAGAACAAGAGGGACGGGGGTTGAGTTTTAACCCGGCCCTGAATGGCTTGCTGACGTCTGTCCCCTCGGTAACCCAATCTGATCTGCATAACACAGGCCTGCCTGCTATTCACCGTGTTAACACGGCGGCCAGGCAAATAAAACTGTCAGGGCGCCCAGGCATATGAATGGTCCCTCTAAGAAAAAGAAATTCAAGGGCTTGCTGTTTCATCACTGAAGACCGCTGAAGTTTGAGGTGATGGGGGGAGAGAAGGGAGTTAAGGGGAGAGAAAGAGAAGAGGCCATTGGTGGCCAATTCCACACAATAGCACCATATCACTGTAGCTGTGTCTGGGTATTGGCATGGAGATGGCGAGCCTCCGGTGAAATGCTGTCGGCTAGATAGGCTTTACCAGAAATGGGAGCAAAGTACTCTGCTCCCCTCTCTCTTCCCCTCCCAGGGCCCTCTTTGAAGTGGAAAACAGCAACATCTGTGGCGCATGGTAGCACTCATATGAGTCAGGAGGCAAATTCGTTGTTTAGGGAGGATTTTTATCCTGTAAACGGCATGTTTTGTCTTTGTCGTTCGGAGGGGATCCATTTTGAAAGGGTTATGTTGTGACAGGGCTGCAGGGTGATGTGATAGATGACCGATGCTCACTGATAACACAAACCCAGGGAGCTGTGGAGCCCTGATATAAATCATCGTTTGACCTTTGGATTCTCTGACAGCTTCTGGCTGAACTTTGGCTGTTTCCCTCCCTCCTCCTCTCCGACTCCTTCTCCCTGTCCTCTGTCTCTCCTTCCCTCTTTTTCTCCCGTCTCTCTCCCTCTCTCCAGCTTCTCCCGTCTGTGTCATACCCTATTTACATTGAGGTATAGGCCGGAGACAGCATTTGATTGGCTGTGAAGAGGTGGACTCTGTGAAGATTAGGCACGGTGGTCACGGAAACAAGGAAGTGGGGCCTACGCATGTAACCGGCTGAGATCCCGAGGGGCCTACTGATCTGTGAATTCCAATGAAAGCCCAGCGTTTAAGTCAAGAGCCAGACCGACACACACACACACACACACACACACACACACACACACAGGATACAGATAGAGAGAGGACCACGATTGAATTCCAGTAGTATTCTTCATTTCCTCTCTTTAATAATGACAGCACTGGTAAATATATATTGTTTGTGATATAGAATATTGAAAAGCATTGAAAAACATGCAATTTCTAGATATTGTCTTTTTTTATATTTTGAAATGACACAGGCAAACAAATACACTATGGTCCATGGATATTATTTTATTCTATATTTTGAATGTATCCAGGTTTTACAAGCCCATGCCTTGCTAACAACCCTTTTGTTGCTTTTTCAGTCAGATTACCACATCTGGTGCGATAGGGCTGCATCGTGTTTGTTGTGGACGTTTTATTGGCTGGTTGTGTATTTGTGCACTGTATCAGGAGAGGGGAAATGATCCCTCACACCTGGATTAGATCCAGCTTGTAATTATGCTCATATGACACCTCTGGAGCAGATGCTCTACGCTGCTGGAGGAGACAAAGTGTGTGTGTGTGTGTGTGTGTGTGCGTGTATTTATGTGTTTGCATGTGTCTGCATTTAGCGTGCGCTGGGTGTCAAGGTAATATTTAAAAGGGAGACCGACGTGAAGGTGTGTTAGATGCTCCCACCACAGTAAGATATATGACACAACACCAGGTAGCCTCATCTCATCTAGCAGGCGGGTTCCGTATGTGTAACAGGAGATCCTGCAAGGCATTGGGTTGCTCTTTTGCTCTATGGTTGTAATTGCTTTTGTCACTTTGTGTCCTCTCTCTATTTTCTGTAGCTCCTATATCATTAGCAACGCATGACTTGTTTAACACTATAGCCTATGCACTCCATACCGCAGTGTATGGTAGTTGTATTAACGAAAGGGCCTGCATCTGATCACTTTTCTCATTTCAGCTGCGAACAAAATGAAACGTGACCGTAGCAGAGTGCATTGATGAGAATAATGTAGTGCTGTAGTTCAATAAGTGGAACATGTTTCCATTTTCTTTTGATTTATCTCGCTCGTCCACGGAAGAAACAAGCCTCACCGTGTCGTGTCATGCCTGAAAAACAGAGCACTGAGTTAGGTAAGAGAAATGGAGCGAGACAGCTCAGACGGTCACCTGCCAAAACAATGTCCGTCTTCTTTCCTCCACAGACTAACATGTTGACTACACCCTCGGCAGTCCGATTCCTTGCATTTTGATATGGTGCTTTTCAAGCTGGGCAGTTCAAAGGTCGCTGTGTCAACTCGAGGGGTGTGATTAGCTGTGTTGTGTGCCTGTGTGTTATCTCTCTAGTATCATATTGTGAAGTGGATGTTTGTAGATGTTTAAGAGAAGGGATATGGGGGTTCCTTCAATGCATTATGAAAGAAGAAGGGAGGAATTGTTAACAGGCTTTTCATTGTTCAGTACTCAGCCGTTTTCTACCCTGGTTGTGAAATGCTCTAAACTGACCACCAGGAGGCAAACATGCCTAACTTTGATGAGGAGATCCACTGAATCCCAATAGCCACTTTGTCACAACAAGGGCAGCCAGGTCTTGAAAGTCAAAATCCTTTACAGAGAAGGACTGAAAGCCGATGGTCTTTTGTTTAAGACTATATCCTGACAGCTAAACAATCACTGTTGGCTGTATGTTGGCATATGTAAAGGCCCACCCCGTCTTTTTTGGTCCTATGGTGGCAACAACGCTTCTGGCTCATTTGCCAACAGCAAGACTTTGTTCATCTTTTTGCCACATAGGAATGGATAAACCATAATACTGAGACATTATATTATACAGCATAAGTCTATTCTTATAGTAATTAAGGCAGCCAGATCATCAGAAAATAACATACAATTTAATCCATAAATTAATAAAAAACATGCAATATCTCCATAATCTGCACATATCACATCACTTTATTGTAGTGGTATTAAATAATTTACAATATTAGGGAGTGAAACCCAACAGATTCTCTCTCACATAGTCTTTAATAGATCTTTATTGTATAGGACAGCTGTGCAGACTAAGTAGAGTTGAGCCAGCATAATGTTTTCTGGCAGCTTCTGCATTAAAGCCAGTAGCTTTGCTCTGATCCACATCTATTTTCCTTGCTTCCCTTATCAAGGGCATCCATAACAGGTGGCCATGCATTTGGATTGAGATAGATAGGCATCAGAAACGCTTTCTTTGTCCCTCAGAGAGAAGAAAAAGGAGAGCCAAAGACAACTAGGAGATACAAGTGCATACTAATCTAAGCAAAATAAGATAAATGTATCAGTCTGGGGAATTTAATCTCCCTCTTTTACTGTCTATCTGTGAAATCAATCTGCTAAAGCTCATTCCTAAAAAGCTATGTATACCTCTATTCAAGCCATTCAAACTCATTCAAACAAAACAGTTGTATAGGCCTAGTTGATTACCATATATGAGAATTGTAGTATTTAATAACTTGCATTACATTACAGCATTTAGCAAACACTTTTGTCCAAAGCGACTTACAATAAGTAAATGTTGTCAACAGTAGTCAAACCAACCGTATATCACAGTCTTCATCAGCTAAGCCTTCAATAGGAATAAGTAGCATTCATATACATTTTTTGGTGTGTTTTTTTTGTAGAAGAGTAGAAGGAGACCCTTACATGTTAGAGGGGAATTTCCATGTACTGACTTTTAGGACAGTACCGGTGTCTTAAATTTGATGCAAGCAGAGATGGGAAGCCAGTGAAGTGACCGGAAGAGGGGAGTGACATGGTAGAATTTGGGTTGGTTGAAGAACCAGCCGGGCCGCAGCATTCTGGATGCGCTGTAGAGGTCTGGTGGCAGAGGCAGGTAGCCCGGCCAGAAGAGTGTTGCAGTAGTCTAGCCGGGAAATGACAAATGTTTGGACCAGGAATTGCACCGATTCCCTCGTAAGGAACGGACAAATTCTGTGGATGTTGTAGAGAGAAAACCTAAAAGAGCGGGTGGTCGCAGCAATGTTGGCAGAGTAGAACAGCTGGCTGTCCAGGTCACCTCTTGGCAGTCAGTGAGGTCAACACAGTGGTGTTCTCAATGGTGATGGAGAAGTGAGGACAGTTTTTTCCAGGGAGAAAGAGTTGCTCTGTCTTGTCAGGATTGAGCTTGAAGTGGTGCAGAGACATCCAAGAACTAATGTCTTTAAGACATGCGGAGATGCGCCCATCAATTTGTGTTTCTGATGGAGGGAAGGAGAGGTAGAGTTGAGTGTCATCTGCATTGCAGTGATAGGAGAAGCCATGAGAGGAAATCACATGGCCAAGTGATTTAGTGTACAGGGAGAATAGTAAGGGCATTAGGACCGAGCCCTGGGGGACGCTAGGGTTGAGAGAGCAAGGTCTCGACAGGGATCCTCTCCATGCGTCCTGGTTTAAGCGGCTAGTCAAGTAGGAAGCAAACCAGGAGTGTGCAGATCCTGTAATGCTGAGTTCAGAGAGGATGGAGAGAAGTATTTGGTGATCAACTGTGTCAAAAGCAGCAGACAAGTCAAGGAGAATGAGGACAGGGGAGAGGGGTGAAGCCCTGGAGGTGTGGAGAGCCTCCGGGACAGCAAGGAGAGCAGTCTCGGTAGAGTGAGAAGCCTTGAAGCCGGATTGAAGTGGGTCCAAGAGGTCATTCTGAGAGAGATAGAGAGAGAGTTCATTGGAAACTGCTCGCTCAAGGGTTTTGGATAGAAAGGAGAGAAGAGATACAGGTCTGTAGTTATGGATGGCAGCAGGGTCGAGGGAAGGTTTCTTAAGTAGAGGTTTAACTCTTGCACTCTTTAAAGGAACAGGAACGTGGCCTGAGCACAGGGAGGACTGTATTAAATATGTGCACAGAATACATGTGTAGCCACTTTTGCCACAGTTTGTCAGTCACTTAACGTGCCGTTTTCGCTGAGCAGATGAAGAGTGCTCAAATGATCATTCATTCATGATTAACTTTCTGTACGTGCCTCTCGTTTTACATGGATGAGAAATCAGTGTTGCCCAGTGAAGAAACTGTGCTTTATGGGAGTGGTGATTGTTGAGTGAGCTTTTACCTGGGGGACAGAGTTCAGCCAGAGTTGAGAAAGAGGGGATGAAAGAGAGAGAGAAAGAAAGATGCCTATAAGGGAATCCAGTGGTGTGGAAAGTACAAGCATTGTTATTTTGAAATGGGAGGACGCCTGCTGGTCAAGCTCTCCCTGGTGAAATGGTGAAAAAGTCAGCTAGCTGTCCTGCAGTTGCTACCTGTCTGTCACACAAATCAGTTTCAGAGTTGGAAAATAATATTGCAGAGTTAACAAGTGTATCATTGACTCAGTGCAAATTCTCCCTCTCTTGAGATGTAAGCACAAAACGTTTTCACCACCTTTCCTCATAAACTGCCAATAGCCTCAAAAAGCTAACATTTATTTGATTCACTCTGCCCTAAATTAGTACAACATGGTTTAGCCTTGTACCTCCTGTAGCTTGTTTTCACCCTTTGAGCACAAGCAAAAGTTGCTAATTCCCCCTGAGTTGTGTGCTAGAGATGCTAATTCACCACCATTTTCATCCTGGTGCTGATCCATGCCTTAATGAAGGCTTAGCATGCTAAGCTGCCTTTTGAACTGTCACCGGGAATAAAGGGAGGCAGGCTCACCACCGTCATATGCACAGCAAGTTAGCATTGTGTGCTACAGGGCTATAATATAAACCCACCCACCTGGTTAGGGGGCTAGCACTGTTAATTCATGTCATCCAGACTGTTCCTCCTTTTATGTTACTTTGGCTGGCGGAATGTGCTTTTGTGTTTTTCACTTTCGTTAGCCGATATCATGGGCCTCTAAAGCTGCAAACCGATTAGTGTTGCCGGGAAACACAATTTACTGCTTTAAACAAAGGAACATTTTAGATTTACTGCAGTTAAGTTTGTATGTTACTTCAAGCTCAATTTATCTGTCAATGCTTATTACACGTTCTTAATCCACACAACATAGATTTACATTGCAGCATGGGGTGATAGATCCCAGGTGTTCTCAAGTGAAAACTAACCTAGTGTCAGTAGATAGACTGGTGGACTATGTTCTCTAAAGGCCAGATAGACAGGCACACACACACAGACACACAGACACAGACACAGACACACACACACACTCTCTCTCTCTCTCTCTCTCTCTCTCTCTCTCTCTCTGTGACACACACACACACACTGCGTCT
>OMOT01078218.1:0-17156 GCA_900312575.1 Acanthochaenus luetkenii
TGAATCGCTACCCATCTTTCGCAGGAGACTAAAAACACATCTTTTCTGCCTACACCTAGACCCCACCTGAACTGACCTATCTCCTTCTACTCTTTTCAAAACAAAAACACTAATGACTTTTACTACTAATGCTACTATTCCTATCGAAGTGTTCATGCTACTTGTTCCTATTGAAGTGTTTTATGCTACTTGTTCCTATTGAAGTGTTTAGCTGATGAAAGACTGCGTTGTATAGTTGGTCTGACAATGTTGACGAAAAATGTAATATTGTAAGTCGCTTTGGAAAAAAGCGTCTGCTAAATGATGTAATGTAATGTAATGTAATGATGGGAAGCAAACGTGGGTGTCTGCATCATCGTTTTCAAAAGTCTCAGTTTCCGCTTGTCCACACTAATACGCAACCCAGGAGTTTTCAACCTAAAACGGGGTAAACTGTCTCAGTGTTAAGGGTTAGAAAACGCCGGAGCAGTGTGGATGCTAGGCGTAAACGTAACAAAAGGTATGTGTTTTAAAACAAAAATGTATAAGTGTGGATGTAGCCTCACCATTCACTTTCTTCTCACTCCCACTCCACATCCTCCCTACCACTCCGCCTCTTCTTGTTCTGAGAAATCGATTGATGTGAGATAAGACAGTTAACTGGCTGCAGCTGGCTGTGTTTAGGCAATAACATGAGGGCTTAGCTAAGCTGTGGGGGAGTGCAGGGGCAGGAGGCCGAGGTGTGGTGCAAAGGGAGTGAGGAGGAGTGAGGGCTTTTGAACCTTATCCTGGCAGTGTTCCAGTACATCTTTATTAATTATGGGAAGACAAAGGCACCAGTCGGTCACTTAAAAGCAGCAGTGTGTACTGTGGGTTAACATTTACATGAGTGAGAAAACTATATTGTGGTGTGATTGGCTGCTTCTTGATTCGGCTGAGGAAGAACGGGGACGAAAAGTGTGTGTGCGTATGCGTTTCTATGTGCATATACAAGACAGGGAAACTCACCTGTTCAGAAAGGTCCGCCTGTATGTTTATGTGCTCTTGCAGTTTCAGCACAACTACCTTCTGTTTCAGATTAATTGCAAGATGGCCACCTCGTGCTCGGTAAGCTCAGGAATAGTCCCCATCTGCCACTTTTTCTTAGGTAGACTCACTCATGTACAGGCAGTGAATTATAGCCATATTATGGCTAATTAATTAGGCTTAGTTTAAATTGGCTGAATGCAGGTAAACATGGGAGATCAAATGATATAATGTTTGGTTGTGGATCTAGGTGTTATTGTGTTTCGCTATTGCTGTGGTTTTAATACAAATTATAATAATTAAAAAAGCACACATGTATAGCCAGAAGTGAAAAGGAAAAGAGTGCTCGTCAGAGGTCTTTATTCCCTGCGCCTTTGTTCCCGCAGGCTTGTTTTCTTCACATCTCAGCACTTAGGTCTCGGTCTCTCTCTCTCTCTGTGCTTGTGTGCATGTTTGCCTGCAGGGGCTATGCCAGGACACCATGGCCTCTTCATTCACTGGCACAATATCAACAGGACTACAAGTGCACAAAGCAAGTAGCAAGTCCCAATCGATTCCCAACCCTGCTGCAGTTCTTAGCCTCCATAGTCACTAGGTTGCAGCCTACACGCAACTGGACAAAATAATGGGACCTCCAGTTTTCCATAAAACCTGCAGCTCCTGTTCTTGATCTGATTATCTACGCTGTTTTGTGACTTTTACTTCACGTGCAACTTTTAGATTATGGCATGGCAATTAATCACAATTAACTGTTAATCATATTGTTATCAAATAACAATAATTAGTGATTGAAATGTTGCCATGTCAGTAATAACTGAGTACAATCTTCAGCTAATACAGAGTTTCTATTAGCTGTGTGGAGTTGTACCTCTGCTCAGTGTGGAGTGAGCAACAAAACAACAACAGCACATTATGAGTCACAAACATTTAATGCTCAATTTCAATGATATTTTTTTTAGTTCCGCTTTTCACTTGTTGCTCACATTCTCACTTGAATCCATACAAAAGGTCCACTGCACACCTCCAGTCACTGGGGACCAAAGTGTTTGTTTGTTTTGTCCTAGATCAGCTGGAGAGTATACTCTCTTATTGTGGACGAAATATCAGCGTAGATAATCAGATTAAGAACACGGTGACAGCTCTTGTGTTATGGAAAACTGGTGTTCCCATTATTTTGTCTATTCTATTCAACTTCTTCTGTCTTCTTTCTTTTTTGTTTCCCTTTTTTCTCTTTCACCATTTTCCCTCCCCTCTGCTAACATAATTGGGTTACAGTATCAAATCAGTAGAACAAACATTCTCACCCTATTTATACCCATACCCCTTCTCTGGTGTTGTGTTCGGTTCCCTTCCAGACACCATAATCTGAACTCCTCTACACCTGGGGCCACTCTCAAATTGATTAATTAGGCCTAGAAAATTGGTAGCAATGTATTAATTAAGCTTAAGTATACCAAATGCATTTTTGCCAGTTTAATTGTTGATTAATTGATGCTTCAATGTGCCTGCAGCAGACGCTGATATGGGTTTGCCTGGTTCTGCCAGAGTGGCTGGCAGCACATCGGTCGCCTCTGTGTAGATGACTGCCATAGCAGCTATCACAAACAGACAGGCAGCAGTGACATAGAGAGATGTTGCCCACTGATAGGGCTGTCTGAGGAAATGGAGAGAGGGGGATGAAGGAGGGTGGAATACCATTAGACACAGTGTGACTGTTCCAGTTGACCTGTGCTAATTAGCTGTGATTGAAGTGTGATAATCAAATTTCCTCACACCTTGTCTTAAAGGGATGCACGAGGGAAGGACAGAGGGGGAGAGGTGGGAGGAGGAGGAGATGCTACAGGAACAGTGTGGATCAATTGGCTAGAGAGAGTGTGAGATATGTTCCTTTGACATCGCAGTAGAAGGCGATGCTATTGACTTTCCTCTTGTTATTTGTGGCAGGGTAATTGGAGTCCCCACCCCTACACCATCCCTCAGCTTAAATAAGGGAAATGTCATACTTCTTCGAGTATTCTCACACACTATGTACATACACAAATACCCAAACAATGATGTGTGAACCCACACGTACACAAACAGATGACTGTGTTTGCAGTATTTATAATTGTTACTCACAAACCAAATCGTTCTTTGTATGGTGTTAGTATTCTCTGGAGGTGTCCAATAATTTCTAATAATTGCTGAGGTCGTCAAATTAAATGTCAGACATCATTGCAAAGCCTCAGCGTGACAGTTACCTTTTATAATACTGAATCACAGGTGCATATATACCACGTGTATTATTTTATAATGATTATTAAACAGATTATTGTACGTTTTGAATGATTGTTTTTTGACGTATTAGCTACTAGATATACTACAACATTGTTTAATTTGTGACTTCCTACATCAAGAATGCATCATGTGGGTCAAATATGGGGGGGGCGTGTCGACTTCAATCTAGTAAAAAGTAATTCCATATGAATAGGCCTCTGGGAACAAGGAGGGGCTTCATTTCATGAGACCTCTAGTCCTGTAGAAATGGGCCTTATGAATTTGACCTGCTTTCATCATTAGCACTCTGAATTAAGTAGGGCAAAAAAATAAGTGCAATATGTATTTCGGTGTGGCATGAGACTACCTTCAAAATCTCCAGAAAAATTAAGTCCTTCTGTTCTAAGTTGCTTTGGATAACAGGGTCAGTTCAGTTCAGGCAGCGTTCAAACAAGACTAAATGTTGAGGCTTTAATCCAAAATATTGATGCATCTTCCCTTGTGACAATGTCCGCATCTGAAAATTCAGAGTCAAGTCCCCACAATCTCTTTCCGTTTCCTTTTATCTGCAGCAATTAATTCAGAATAATAACTGAAACTTTGATTAAGAAAATAAATTAAACTGCAATCCCAAGATTAATTGACTGGTCAGAAGTCAGATCAGATGCCCTTTTCACACTCGTAGCCATGGCAACCTCTATCCTGCTCACTCTGGCCATCAATAAACGTTTATCTGACTGTGGAAAAGGCCATTCCATTCAACATCATTCATATTTCATGGACAGATAAATGCAGACATGTTCTTCATAGACTGGGTAGATATGTGCTACTTCTGAGTTGTTAAGAAGGTGCTGAATTTGCCATGTATTCTTAATACAGCAGAATCAGCCTATTTTCACTTCATTGTTGACACGTTTGTTGTTTTGTGACAAATGGTGCACTTATGTTAGGGTTGTAGCTGCGCCCCAAAGTAGTAATTCCTTTTTAGAATTTTGTAAATAAGGACCACAATAAGGGTCAGACAGTGCAAGTAAAAACAATACTTTGTAGCTGCTACTGCTTTCAGAAATATTGTTCTGGAAAAAAGCTACTCTGAGCAACCAAGTATTGCTACACAATGCAAAGGTGCCAGCCACATGATAAACACACCTTTCAGCCAGTCACTGAAAATATCACTGTTTGTGAGTGTGAGAGAGATAAAGAGAAAGAGAAAGATTGCGATGCTATGGGAAAAACTGAAATTTTTCTAAATATTATGATCACAATTATTCATCATGTCTTATTATTATTATTTGTCTTGGTTTCAGGATACTTGATTTATTGCCCTTTTGCATGTTAACATACTGTATATTTTCACTGAGAAGATCCTTGTGTTAGTAGGCACACACACACACACACAGACAGAGAGACCGACAGACACACATCTAGAGTTTTATCTGCACCAATTTGCTTTCATGAACGTTGTGTTTTTTGACTTCAAACATTAGTCCATATTTTCTGTCAGTTCTTAAGCTTTACAATTTCTCCAGTGCATTGCATTCACATCTCCAAAGAAAGATGAAGGTCAACATCATTAGATCCTTCTATATGCGTACGGTATGATAATCTTTTGGCCATGTGATCGAGAGGCTTTTTGCAGTAGGACAGGTGTCCTCAATTCCGGTTCTCGAGGTCCGGTGTCCGGCAGGTTTTTGTTCCTCCCCGGCAGTTAATGAGCCACACCTGGTCTCAGGTAGACACAGACCAGGTGTGGCTCAGTAACTGCCAGGGAGGAAACCTGAATTGAGGACCCCTGCAGTAGGACATAAATTCATCCCCAGTATCTACTAAATGTGTATATATATATATATACACATATATATGTATATATACAAAATGTAATACATCATTGGTGACAACAACAAATATAGCACGATAATTCCTCATTGATTTACAGTCAGGTTAAATCATCAACATAGAAAAATGGAGAGCTTGACAAATACTCCTTTTGTTGTCACCCATAAATCAGCACAACAAGAACTGAATTCCACCAGGCTTGAAGCACAACTTCTATTACCTTATTTATTGAAGCCTCTGTTGGTGTACTTTCCAGTATGAAGAGGGCATTGTTAACATTCCCTACTTCACACAACGTTAAAGTAACTGTTCCGCAGGTTAATGGACAAACATCTGCTGAGAGAGTAGCTTCAGTTGAAAGCATTTTAATTAGCCAGTTTACAAACATTGCTCTAAACAGGTAGCATATGTCATGGTCATGGTTTCATGTGATGCTAGCACATCTGTCTGTTTAAATGTGATTAATTGAGGCCATCAGAGTGTGTTTGCAACCATTGTTCCAATGAAGACACATGCACGTCTGTGGTTTCAGTAAACCGTCTCATGTAGCAGGACTCTTGGTGTTGCAAGAACATCCGTGGTTGCTAATCAACACTGCCTTGTTGTAAATGATCACATTGATTGTCAACGGAATTTTCAACATGTTAAATTATTTGATTTTTTTTAGCATCTAAAAGTCTGTTGTGTGGCTTTAGGGAGGAGATTAGAAAAGCAAGCAACATCTGAAAACAGCAGCCAGATGCTCATGTTTCTTCTCGCTGTTTGTGCGAGCAGTTGGACGGAGAGGATTTGTCTCTGAGCCTTTCATCTTCTCCTGCTCCTCATCTTCTCAGCTCTCCATGGCCTGTCCCTGGCTGGGCTGATAGGCTGATTCATGGCAACATCACCAGCTACTTTCCTGGTGGGGAAAATGAGAACCATCAGCAATCTGGACTTCTCCAGGAAGCATCACTCAAAGTCAAATAACATTTCTGTGTGTGTGTTTGTGCGTGTGTGTGGTTGTATATTTGTGGGGGCGCATGCACACACAGTGCTCATACACACACACACACACGTCAGACCATGTGTTCACCCCTTTCTTAGAGGATATGGTGGAATCGCACAGCAGTGAGGCGATTTGCAGCTAAGCTAATGGAATCCCACGGAAAGCCTAAAATCTTTTTGGAGTAAAGGGAGGGGAAATATCACAGTCTTAGGATTTCTTTTCCCTCATTATGGAAGATTTAAAGGGATTAATCTATTTTCTTTAATACATTAAGTTGTATTAGATTCTATTGTTATGATTCATAATGGGTAATGTCCATTCTTGTGTCCTTCTCGTGTTGTGTGTGTGTGTGATGCTGCGCTGGGCTGGCTGTGGGGTGTGATTTCCACCTCTAAACCCCAGCCGCCTGCATGGTGGCTCGCCCCCTGATCCTCATTCAGCCAGTGAAGCCTATCTCAAGCTCTGTGGCACCACAGCATTGGAGAGGATTGATTAATATCTCAAACTCTTACCACTTGGGCCATAAATCTCTGACATTATCTCTTCACCCTGGTAGCTACAGTGAATAATTATTCCATGTTTATGGAAGTAATGAGTAAAAATACGTCATATTTCACCAGAAGTACCATTACCAGCTCCCATCATAGCATGATTAAACTTGGGGAGATTAGTGTTAGGTCCCATTGAGTGTTATGAAGGGTTATGGAGGTTTCTCTGCCCACTGTCATAAGGACTACTGGCGCTCAATGCCCAGCCCTCTCCTCTCACACTGCTGTAATGAGAGCATTACATAATTAATCCAAATGTGTGCTCACTCATATTAGACATTGAAAAAACACACAACGCCAGTAAAGGCTGCAGAAATTGTATTCAGGGGTCATTTGAAACAGTGTTATGTGCAAGTGTGAGGATTAGCTCAGTCATGGAGATTTCTAGTTAATCATTGTTTCAACAATATTGTTAAAGTTCATCCTCCGTCAGGCCTAGTGAGGTAAAGTAAGTCTGACAAAAGAAGTGACAGTAACATTACGGTCACCTGTCAGTCTTACTTTATCTGGTCCAACAGCACCTGCTTAGCTCTCAGGAAAACACATTTTACATGTACAGTATTATCTGTGTATAATTGGAAATATTTTGAGAGCATGTTTTTTTTCTTTTTTAGCTCAATTTGTTTGACCATCTGCTTTTTGCAATGCACCATTGTGTGTAATAGAGCTCAGAAAGTGAGACTAGGCAGTTTCATTAGTTTGCATATTTTCATGTTTACAGTTTAAACATGCACACAGGCTTGCTTACTGTAAACACACCAGTATGAAAACATGCACTCTGGATGATAGTGTAGGTTACATTATCATCCAGAGTGCATGTTTTCATACTGGGGAGAGTCAACTGCTAAAACAACTCTACCAAACTGGTTCTACCACATATAGATTACATATTCTTCAGATTTCCTCAAACTAGCAGGGGGAGAGAAAATAAATTGTCCTTATCAGCTCCATCATTAAAACGATAGACATGTTTCCATTTTGACTTGCTCTCTTTGTAATCACTTCAACAACAACCTTGTAAATGTGACGCCTGTGCTATAAATGGAATTAATTAATGTTGTGTGTCTGTCCCCCATGGCAATGCAGCCAAGGCTGCAACCTCTCACTATAAAGCTTTGTAAACTATGTGATTACAGCATGCTCGGATGTTATCACGAATTTTGAGGCTGAGATATTTCAAGATAGAGGCTCTGGCTCCAGATACAGAGAGCTGAGATGCTTCTGCAGTTTGAAGCTTGTGGTTTGTACCAAATGAGCTTACTGAAAACAACATGCAGGCTGATCAGTGAAACAAAAACATATTTTCGGAATATTATGCAGGTGTGTGCATGCCTGTCTCTGGCAGAGATAACTCCGGGCTGATCTGTGGAGGGCTGAGTGGATATATTGTACTGTCCTTGTGTGTTTTTCATCGCTGCATTCAGAATATCAATGTCAAATTCTTAGCTATGGGCTGTGAAATGACTATATATATTTATTTCCACCTCTCTTAGGGCTAGACTGAGGAGCACTCACTATAAAAGTTAGTTTGTTGGCACAGCGCCTCTCTAAGAGAATGTGTGACAGAGCAGCAGAAGCGCTGCTCTAATATATGCTCTCCGTGGTTGAAACATGTTGTCCAGCACAGCAGTAGGGAGGACACCACTGAGGAGATTATAATGATACAGAATATCGTCACGTCCTGGACCAGAGCCACTCCACTCCACTGCCATCTGTCCCCTGTCTATGGATAGCAGGGCATTTGTACATGTGAGTGTGTATGCGTGTGATGTGTATGGTGGAAGGTTTACTCTAGCCATGAATCAATCACACTCTTCTACACATGCTATAATTGTCTATTTTACTGCATCCCAGTCATACAGAATATAGAATATCACCCCTGGACTCCTTCAATGGTCACCGTCTTACATGCCTCAACAAATATTTATCTTGATTCCATGTCATACTTTTTTATTTTCTTTCCTTACAATCTTTGTAAGGCTCTTCTTTCAGTAGTGTTTAGGGATGATCATACTTATGGTTAAGGCTCTGTGACATTTGTATGTGTTCTCTATCTGTAATAAAATAGGTTACAGAGTTCCATTGGTGTTTTTCATGGGGTGACACATCAAGAGTTAACCATGCCTTCACAGGCCAGTTGCATTTTTTATTACAACTGGCTGAAGGTTATTTCATGTTCTACTATAGCCTAACCCTTTAATAGAACTACTTGAAAATACTTGACAAACAATCACATAATAAGTCATTAGACTTTCTTGCAAAGAGAAACAATGAGAGAAAAGACCGCATTTTTTATACTGTTTTATTACATATGATGAATTCAAATCTGTAGCCTGCTAACACAATGAGAGGAGTCGATTCTCTGATCGCCTGGCAGCAATATTTTGGGAAGTCATTTGTGGCTCTGATCTTTTTTCACATGCATTTACCTCTGATCTTGCCATTTGCAATTCCATCACTTGGTTAATGAATTCTTGTCGTGTGTGTTATCTCATATTCTGCAGCCATTTGCCAATATCAAAACAACTCCCCCTGCTTAGCACACTGGTTAGCATATTTGTCATACATATTTGTCCCTTAATAGCTATCTGCCGTTACCTGCAACTGACAACCAGGGATCAGTTGGTACCACATGACAACCTATCAGCATAAAAGACCCAAACAAATTCTAATCAAATTAGCTATTGACACAACTTTTAGTTTGGAAATATGTAATAAGTATTTTGCAGCTGAAGTGTTGTACTACTTGCAAGTGTACAGTTCTTTTTAATATTTTGATTTAATATGGATTTGGTGGGACATTCATATTTTGCTGAGGTCTGGACAACACAATGCTAACTAACAAAACAAACATAAATCTGGTCATGCTATATTGGATGCAGCACCGTTACTAATAACAAGAAAATGGTTATTTGATCAATTCTATATAGATAAATACAAACGGGGGCATTTTGAATGACTACATGAAAATGAAATGCCTGGCAAAACTTCAGCATAACTTCCATTGAATCAGTAAGTTAGACGTGAAGGGCCCTCTCTCCGGGACGTTTCCTTGGCTGATGTGAATGAATATTTGTGGTGCCCTGGGGCATTTTTTCTCCATGTTGCACTGCATCAGGGACCAGAGAGATAAATGCCCTATGGCCTGTCCAAGGCATCAGGACTTCTCCTCTGTTCAACCATAATGTCCTCTCATCCACAGCCTGCAGTGGTATAGATAATTGATTCTATAACATGGGAGTAGTAGGAGAAAGGGAAATGCTAAAAGAAAGAGAGGGGGATCATGCAATGTCAGTGGATGGAAGGAGACTGAGGAATGTTAGGAGAAAATAGGAAAAATAACTAGAGGTATGGCAAGTGTATGAGAAAGAATACGTTTGAACAACACATGAAAAAGGAAAATTTGAATGAAAAAACACAAACAAGTGAATGTAAAGAGTGAGGACATATAGAAAAACAAGAAATGACTAATAGCCCGCAAGGAAGGAGGGAAGAAAAGCCCATGGATGGATGGATGGATGGATGGATGAAGAGGGGTGGGACAGCAGGCTGGCTCCATGGGAGATTGGTTTAAGTAGCATGGTGCCCAGCTCCCTGCAGTTAATGAGCCGCTACCAGTTCAAATTGTAATCAAAGAAAAAACTGTCAACGTAAACACTAGCACATACCCTGCTGAGACACGCCAACATGCAGTCACGTGTACATGCACACACACATGCACACACAGACTGACATACTTGCATGAATGGATTGTCATTAGTTTGACCTCTAAAGCTATGGTTATAGGTCTTATTGCATTCACACACTAACCATTATGGTAATGTTGCTTGCTGGTTGCTGTGTCGAGAGCTATAGATGCTAGAGTGAGCCATCCATATGAAATTCATTGAATGTTTCAGTTGTGTGTGGTACTATGCTGTAGCTTTCTCTACAACATACTGAGAAGAGAAAGACAGAGAGAGAGAGTGTGTGTGTGTCGTTTTGACTATGTGTGAATTGTGACTGGGAGTGTTTTTCTCCGATAACCTCAGTTTGTTATTTTTTGATCCTGGTAAATTAAGATAAGGGGCTTGGTTAATTAAACTGTCACATGGCAATACCTTGAGGAATTGCGAGGCCAACGCAGCTTTAATTGGGTGGCTGCTTTTGTCCCGGCGCTGCCTCCGTTCTCAGAGAAGCAGCCCCACAGAGAGGAAAAACACCCTCCTGGCTACTGGCAAGGGATGGAAGAGCAGAGGGAGATGGGGATGAGCATTGTATGGAGGCGGGAGGGGTGAAGATGACAGTGATGTGATCTTAACTACGTAGGAAGATGGAGATATGATGTAGCCCCCTCAACCCACATACGGTTAAACCCTCCGCCCACTATAATAGACCCATCTCTGGCTTTAGAGGACATGTGATGAATGATTATAATAACTTCAGGGATATGCCTGTGAAGCTTCCGTGACGTAGGGTGAGAATCAGGTTAGACCCAAGATTAGAGGGTTTGAATGCAGATTGGGCGACGCTTGAATGAGGGCTGCATAAGTTTGTAGGTTGCAAGGCAGGTCTCACGGACGTCAGCAGGCTTGAGCTGCATCTGTAATTAACAGCAGCCAATTACCAGTCGACATCAGCATTTCACCTCAGACCACAACAAAGATCCATTATGGAGATTTGGAAGGCGTGCGTTGTAAACAACTTGTGTGATAGATCTTCACACAGTACTTATGGGCATTTGCATGTTCTCTCTTGGTGTACGCCCGCACCTGATTAAAATTCAAAGCATGGCGAGGTAGATGGTGGGACATATTGTGTACGTGTAGTGTTTCTGCGGACGTGTGGTGCTTCTGTGATGGGTGTTAAAGGGAAATACCACTGGTTGATCTGTACATAAAGTTAGTTATTCCTATGAAGTGGCACCAGTTTTTACTTTCTGATAACATCACAAGTTAAAGCCTTAGATCTCTGGTATCTAACTTCGGAGTGAGTCATCCAAGTACACAATAAAAAATAAGTGTTTTTCACTGTCCTAAATCATAGATACAGAGATACATTTGTTCACTCTTTTAGGTGAAATGCAGCAGCATTTTGCCTACTGTTGTCTATGCATCATACTTTACCAGCAGTATTTTAAATGGTTGCAGCTATATCTTATGCACTTTTACAAAATAAACTTTATTGAGATTACGTTGTAAAAGACGTCATGCGAGCATCAATGTAGGCCATTTGCTTCGGCTGTCCTGGATTGCGTGATGCACATTCCATGGTGATGCTTCGAAAACAGTTGTCCATCTGGCCCTGAATGTGATCAAAATCTGCCTTGATTAAAAAGTGGGAAATCTGGGTGATGGTCTACAACCCACACACCCAACCCTCCGCCCTGCCCACTCCCATCCCCTGGGCTGCCTCTCATCCCCTCCCAAGTGGGGATGAAAGAGGATGAAGTTTTGAGCCTAGGGATAATCTAGTTCCCTAGATTGCGATAATGCTGCTCAGGATGAGCATGTGGATGAGATTGTGTTTGTGTGTGTGTGTACTCACGTCTGCGTGTATTGTGCTTGTATAAATGCACTTGTGTGCCTGCGTGTTTGTTCTCACAAGAGAAGAGGCAGTGAATAGGAGAGAGAGACATTTAATAACACACATAGTGTGAGGGAAAATACAAGAGTGGGGGAAAATACACACATTTACTGTTGCTGTATCCAGGCAACCGCATCAGTATTCAAGACATCAAACAACAGGTGGTTGCCACCATCTTCCTATTTCACTCCGGCTTTGAGCTGCTGAATTATCACCACCTCTACTTGAATATGAATAAATATACTCTATTTTCAAGTGTAAAATTTGACAAATCCTACCATATACAAAGGATAATTTCATTTAGTAAACCTTGTTTACTAAGAACACACATGTGCAGTGTGAAATGTCATGAAACAATTCAAATATATGGCCTGAAAATTGCCCCTGTGGTTTAGCTTAGTTTGTGTTCTTTATTAATTTTTCTTTTACCTTTCGTCTCAACAGTTTGTGGAATGACAGTGCGGTAAGCTTTAGCTCCACTCATTTTAGTCATGAATTCCCCGTCATTCCACTTGGTCTCTTCCCACCCTCATCAGTGTCTGGTGTTGGCGTCCAGCTGTTCTATCATCACGACAAGTGGTTCAGGAAACTCCCACATTGTTCACTGACCAATCGCAAACACACCAGAATGCTGTCAACAAGCATTTTCCACCCAGTGGTTTGCATTCGCCTGCACCTGTGGTTTTAACCCAGAGGGCAAGGAATGCAGGAGGGGGTTGGATAGTGGGGATATTGGGCGTTGGGGTGGAAAGGTTTTCCTCAGAATGCATCAGAGAGGACAGCTGAGCCTTACCAGCAGAATTTCCATTTTTACAATTTGCATGAACTCATTGGTGCTTGGAGGCAGTAACTTGTGCTTGTGTATGCATTTGTGTGTGTGTGTGTGTGTGTGTGTCTTGCCATTCGGTATTAAGCTAAATAAAGCACTCGCCCAAACGTGAGAATGGTAACGTAATGGATGTGAATCAGAAGAACATGTGCTGAAGTCTTATTTGCCTAAGACCTCTCACTCCGGACATTTGAACAGGATCAGGACAGTTGAAGTATTTAATGTCCTAAATATACTGGAATGATAAGAAATTACACTCACTGTTGTAGCAGAGTATCCCTTACATCATGCCGCAGTACTTAGAATACTGTGGAGAGTGTACTAGAATAGATATACCCTGCACTGCAGTGCCTTGCTAGCCTGGGTTGTGAATCTTATCAGGCAGAGTTGTGATAGTGGATTTTGTGTGTATGTTTGTGTGTTTGTGCATGGACATGCACCGGTGTGTGTTTGTGTGTCCAAGCCCTTCTGGAGTCCATTAATCCCAAATCTAACAGACTTACTGCAGAGGCAGCCTTTGATGTGTGCTGAATCCCTGTCTGGAATATTGGATGCGGCATCCATAATGTTCACTTCCTTTTCTCTCGTCAAGAATTTATTGTATTGTTTTCTCCCCAATGTGATGGTGGAATATTCCGGCAGGACAGGCGGCTGTTATGAGTTTGTTTACAATCCAGGTGTGTTTTCACCAGTTGTCTGATCTGTAATTTAACATCTCTGAGCTCATATAATCCCATTCTTATCCTGTGTAAGCCTTATAATCTTTGACCCTAATCTTAAACCACCGCAAGGAATTGGACAGCATGGATTGAGGAGAGTTATTTGTCTCACCTGCAAATTCAATGCATATATTTATCAATTAGAATTTAGGTCCTCTAGCTTTTGGGTTCTCTTTCTCAGGAGCTGAGTTTGAGAGGTATTTATTGCTATATATTTATATTTATTTGTATTTTATTGCAGTGGCCTGGACTTGAACCCAGCCCATTTTAAAGCCTCACGCTCATAACCCACCAGTCTCAGGAGTGAAACAGACGGAGAGGCAAAAAATTTATAAATTAGACAGTGAGATGGAAAACACATTTCTATTTGAAATGATTATCCCCCCTGATGGGCAGACTAATAGACCGTTATTGCATTTCCGTCAGAGTTTCTTTTAATCTAATCATACTCATAAACAGATGAGTGAGTGTGTGCGCGCGTGTCTGTGTTTATCCATACAGAGAGTACACAAGCAACCAGTGTCTAGACGGCAAACACCAATTTGGCTGGGGCGTGGAGGAACATCAATGCTAAAGCAATGTTGCTGAAACACGAGGCATGTTCCTCAGTCTAGCACGGAGAGGAGATTGCAGTGACAGACGGTGATAGGAGAGGCGGAGGAGGTGCAGTAGAAATAGAGGAGTTGGCAGAGCTCACTGTGGCTAATACATCCAAAGTGTGTCAGTGAACTCTAAGTGTGTTCGGCCCCGGGGCTGAGGAAGACAACACCATCGACTCAACCTACCTCTCTCCACCTCTCCACTTAGCCTCTTCAATGCCAGCCAATATCCTTAAGGGAGCTGCACTGCTGTTCATTGGTACAATTGATCAAATGCCTACAGGTTAAAAGTGTACTGTTTTCTTATTGTGCATATTAGCCTCATGAAGGACATGTGCTGTGCTGCTGTGCGTCATGGCATGTAGTATTACGAGTGGCGTGCTTTCACTATTTTATTTCCCTTTTGGCAGTATAACATTAAGCAACATGGTCAAGGACCTCACCATACCATTACATTTCGATACGATAGGTCATGATATGTTTTGATTTTATACAATTTGATATGTCACACAGTGTCAGTGGTATATACAGTACATGTGGAATTAGCAGTGAATTGATTTAAACTATACAGTGCATCTTTTTATTATTGTGATACATGGAAGTAAAATGAAACTATTCACACACACCAGTAAGCAGGCTCAGTTCTGTCAGACTCAACCCTAGGCTGTTTGGAAACATCTGACTACTGTCTAGGCAGGTGTGTGCTCACATTCACTGTGTTACCACAGTCACACCAAAAGGCAAAGCTTTCAGATGCTGTTACCCTTTATTGAGTTAATGTCAAATTTTTGTTTTTTGAATGCAAACTGTGCCCAAACGTTTGCCTTTAGATTTTCTAGTGGACTAATTCCATCCACCATTACTATTGGATGTATCTTGTTTCAAGTTGGGCTTCTGTACTTGTTGAAGCAGCAGCAAAATGATCAGTAGTAGAGTCACACCTGTTGTTCTTAATTCCGACTAATGTGTGTTTCTTTCTTTCTGCGTTCTGCATTGATTTCCCGAAGTTTGAAATGTATATTCGTCTCATATGAAGCCTTGCATTTCTGATATTTTCAATCACAAATCTTTGTGCTTTTTTATGTTTTTGATGTCTGAGACATTTATCAGGAATAGTGTTCAACTATGTGGCTGGCCACCATGGCAATTCATTCTCCTGGGTCTCTTTCCCTGATTGCATTAGGTTTGAGTGTCATGGCTCCCGACATGTTGCACCTAACCTGTCTTTGTTGTGTTTGATCTGCTTGAGCCATTAAGGGAAGGGTATTGGCAGGGGCAGCAGGCTGTCAAATGTAGGGCCGATTGCATTTTCCTTTCCTGCTTTCCACAGTATTTAAATACATACTCACTGCAGCTGTTGCCAAGGAGATGGGATAAGCTGCATGGCGTGTGGAATGATGGCCCTTTTCTCTCTCATCCCAGATGAGAGTTCAAAATTAAAAACACTGGGTCAGGGGATACCAAAGAAGTTGAACCCTGATGCAACCGTGCTTGTGTGTGTGTGGTTGTATTACAGTGATGGTTCTGTTGAGGCGGAGAGTCAGAAACACTTCCTAATCCTACTAAACCAGTACACAGGGGAATGATTACTTGCATAAACCCATGACACCCTGAGTTCTTCAAATCCCTTTGTAGAGAGAGAGAGAGAGAGAGAGAAAATAAAACAAAGTAATTTAATTCAGAAAATGTGACAGGATTGTATGATGTCTGGTGGATCTTGTTATTGTATGGATTTATCCTTGTTGTTTCAAGCCAGTTATCAGGACGGAGCCGGTGCACCTCAGTTGAAGGGACAAATCCAATCAGTTTAAGAATATATATATATTTTTTAAATGTATTTAAACTTTATTTAACCAGATAAAAGCATTGAGATAAAATTATTTTACAATACTGATCTGGCCAAGAAGGCAGCATAGTTACACATCGGGGCACAACAAAAATAATACATAACATACAAAACAACTAATATATAGAATTAAAAATACGAAGCACAAAAACACCTATCAAGAAACATCGGGTTCTATTTACAAATGTCGACAAGAGCAGCTAGTGGCAAGGACGTCTGAGATCGTTTGTTTAAAACTAGACAAAGAAATGAAAGAGTCCAATTTAAGACGGACTTGCAGGTCGTTCCAGGACCAAGGACCAAAATAAGAGAAACACCTTTTTCCAGTCTCAGGCTGAACATTTGACACCTCAAAACGAAGCCTGAATCTGAGGTTGTAGGAATTGCGCACCAATACAAACATGGAACAAATATAGCGGGGTAGCATCCTGTGCAAAACAAGTGATGACCATCCAATCAGATTATACATAATGCAATGGTGAGTCCTATAAGCTGAGTTAGATATATATCTCAGAGCAGCATGATAAAGTGGATCAAGCTCCCTCAAATCGAAAGGGTGTTGCAAATAACACCATTATAATTGCACGGTTTAAATGTAAGGTTTTCTTGGAGGGGAGCACTTCAAAAGATGACCCTCTGTGAATTAGCAACAAAAGCTTTTCCTTCATTTGTTCTTTAATGGGCTTTTTAAAAACGTTTTTTTCCTTAGATAGAGACAGGATTTCTGTAATTAGCTGGTGAGTCATAGAATGTCTAGGCTTATTTTTTACATTCACCTTTCCCCCTTCTCTCTCTCTCGCTCTCTCTCTCTCTAAATGGGCCACAGTAACCTCCATGCCGTCTACTGGAGGAAGGAAGTAGATTAGGACTATTTTTCAGGCAGATTGATCAGCCTTTCTCTTGTCTGGTCTCTTGTCTGGTCCACACTCTGCCTTCTCATAAGGTTGAAGATATTTTTCGAAGACGGT
>OMOT01078219.1:0-21096 GCA_900312575.1 Acanthochaenus luetkenii
ATTAAGAGGCAGGCATTTAAAGCTCCAGCAACAAGCCTTAATTGTGATTGCGTCAGCCATCTCTCATGATGCAGCATCAATACAGAGCACAGAAAGCCAACCTACTGCATCAAAAACAACAGTAGAACAAGATATGGACCAACGCCCACTAGAGATTTTATTATTATTAAAAAATAATTGTATTTTTCTATTTCATAATTCAGAGGTCTATCCACATTTCTCACAGTAATCGTCAGACTCATGCATATCAATAAAACATCAAGAGCAGTGGCTGTAGTGCCATTAATCTCTGCTCTCTCTCTTTGGCTCAGAGGTCGGCTGATGGATGTGGGCCCGTGACCTTTGCCCTCAGCGCCAGGGGAGCCGGATGTACTGACCCCAGAGGGCCAGCAGAGGTGAGTTTAAGTACTGTAGTACAGCACTCAGCCTCAGCAACACACAAGGGGGCTGGGGGCTGTAATGTGTCTACACACTCATTCAAGCATGAGTGCATCCAGTGAAGTGGCACCATGGAAAGTACATGCAGCCTTGCATGCACACTTGCATGTGAGCACACACACAAGCCTGTTTCTCCTCCCGACACACCAGGATAGCTCCACTGGGGATTTCTAGCGCTCACGATTTGCTTCGTTATATATATTTATTTCAAACGACAGAGGGGTAGAGTGAAGGGAGTCAAGTGTGTTTACAGAGCAGAATCTATCACACACACACACACCCAGGAGCCAGAGTGTTTAGCATGTACTCAGCGAGAGGGGCCTTTGTTGTTTTCCTCCCAGTAAGCAGACTGAACTGCACGGCAGCAGCAGGGGTGTCTAAGATGTACACAGACAGCAGGGTGTGTGAGCGGAGAGGCACCTCCACTGATCTCCCGTGTCGTGTGATGATGTGTGTGTGATGTGTGTCTCAATCCAGCACTGATCCCCCTGAGTCCCCCCCCAATCCGGAATGCTAATAACAGCCAGCCACTAACACTGCATTCCTGAATTATTCATGCAGCAGTGGGTCACACGGCATAATGAGGAGTTTACTCTCATTCTGGATGTGATTGTGACGCTGTTAATCTGCATTTAGCACAGAGAAAGAGAGAAAAGAGGAGGGGGGGGGAGCACTGATTAACTTAATTGCAGTGAGCAAACACCTCTGAAAAGAGTCACGCCATCATCCCGAGATGAGAAAGTAAACAATGAATTATCATTGGACAGAGGGAGTCATAAAATAAATGTTTGAACAGAACTTTTTTTCCCCCTTCACAGCCCTTGGAGGTGCCAATACACTATAACAATGATTCACTCATCTGACACACTAATAATCATTAGGCCTAATATGATATGGCTAACTAGCCCAAGAGGATTAGAGTGGATGATATAATATGGCACGGTGTGATCCTAAACAACCTGTAATGCCTAGTTATCCTGAAACGAAATGTGTATTTGCCTACATTATAATCTCCTGCAGAAAGATGTGTGTTTTCATTATGTTGACATGTTTCTTGTGGAGACCAAAGGGAAAAAACAGCAAGCTGTTGTTGCCCCCTGCTGGACATACAAGGTATTCACCTTATTCTTCTGTAATTCAATATTGAGAAAATAACAGTTGTGACAGTGAGATAGTGATGGCAAAATATCTACCAACCTATTAACTAAATATCTACAAACCTACTAACTAAATACCTACTAATAGCTACAAACATCTCATTGGCCTATACTCAAAGACAATAATAAAATGAAAACGTGAACAAAATGAGATAGCAATGCATCAGCGAATACAAAACCAGAATTTAAAAACAATACAGTCATTCCATATGTCTGACCAAGGCAATTTTTGGTGAGGACAACATTAAGCCCAAAACATGCATGTCTTAGCATGTCAAAAACAAGGCAAATGTTTTCAAGAAATAACCCATTCTGCTAAAAGTTCTATTGTACGCCACATGATGGCAGTATTGACTGTTGACAATCACATAACCAACTTACTGTATATATATATATTCAACCAAGACCCAGTTGTTCAACTCACACAGGTGCACAAGTAAGATCTACAGTATTAGATCTAACAATACTTCCTCAGACAAACCAGCATCTACTTGAAACAATACTTTATCTGCATCTCATCTCACTAACCACCACAGCGATTCCATCTCAGTAGAATGGATAACATGATACCAGCATTTGCTGCATCATCATTCACATGCCACCATGGTGTAGTCACTGGATGGATATGAGAAACAGTGGTAAGTAAGAAAGCCTTGAGAAAACACTGCCTTACATGGAGGATAGAGTAATATGGTCACGGGTACGTGAGTCTAGCAGTCAGATGTATTATGTACACTGTGGCTGAGATTGTACTGCATGATTTATGCATTTACTTTAGTGGGAGGTTACCACCTTTCTTTTCAGCTAACTAAATCCTACAATAGTTTTTCATAGTAAAAAGAAACTGTAAGGTAATGGGGCCTTGAATCAATTGTGGTAATTCATCTTAACTTGAAACTCAGTGAAAAGGCACCAAAAGACTAAGTTGTAGGCTTACTTAGGAAACAATATGGTAAGTCCCTAGCCAGGACTTGCAGGGAAGTGGATGGTTTCTATTGTACAGTAGGCACTTTCTTAGCCCACAACAGGATTATATGGGCTATGCAGTGACCAGATAATCGAATTCAGACATGGCCACAGTGCACTGCATCCTATGGACATCCGTCCCACTAAGGCGATGGGAGGGGGGGGATGAATAGTGCTACACTCTGTAGATTCAGAAGCACAACAACAGGGTTACTGACTAGACTTCTAAGCCTATTGTGGCCATTTTAATTATTTATCATGACGCTTCAGCCAAGTTCTTCAGCCATGGACCGGTAACCTTGTGAATGACATCACTGCACTTTTGCTGGTCTACAAAATCGTTTGGGTTTCACCAACATCATCAATGGGACAACAATGGCTAATATAGAGGCAGTAGCACCTCAAGCTCAATGCACTATTCTTAATAACTAGGACTGCTATACCTTACCTTCAATAGTGTACAATGCATTAAAGGGAGTCAATTCTGCTTGTACTAAACTACAACAAAGCAATTAAGTGACAGACATTACGGTGAGGTGTGTTAATCCTGCCCTGACCTTGTACAGTATGTGGTAGGAACGGTGTCTGTGGGGCCAAAGATAACGCCGCTGCCTTTGTGGTGGAGGAGAACAACATTGCTGATGATGCTGCTTTGCACCGGCCAAGGTCACGTGTGACCCTTTGTCGTGTAACAGGCCCTGACGAGGTAGCCTATTGTACGCTCTAATATGTGATGTGCTCTGCTGATGGTGAATACCCATCTGATAGAAATGCACCAAACAACAGCCTTCAAAGTGCACCGGCTTCAATGTCTGTACAGGAATACAATGTTTCCGTCTGAATATATTACACAAGGCATCGGTCTTTATTCAGTGTTTTACATCTTAAATCCCATGTTCGGATACGTTTCGTTGCGTTTGATGTGTCCATTTGTGTATGTGTGGCCTATGTTTTCATGTGTCCATTCACTGGGACATATTTGCTACCATTCATGATAGAGATGTGAAATGACCCGACCGCCTGATTTTCCTATTTATTCATGTATTGTGTCTTTCTGGGAAATGAAGTTGATCCCTCTCAAATACATTTTAAACCTGGACTCTATTTTACAGCACCAAGTACCAGATGGAATGGGGATGCGCCAGAATAACAAAATATTCAAATTGTCTTGTGGTAGACTTTTAAATTGCTCAGTTTGCCAAATGGCTGTATATGCCATCAAGGTCAAGTGTAAAACGTGTCATTTACTTACGACTGGCAAAAATGTATAGTCATCGAGACTTCAAATAAAATACCAACACCTCCCAAGAGTCAAGAGTCAGTCAGTAATGAAGGCTTTTTTTTAATTTTTTTTATTAGACCTGTTGTTTACATTTTATACCTTCACATACATTTCTATAGAGCAGAGTGTTATGTGTAGATTTAAAAACAAGCAAAAAAACATGCAAAAAACATGCAAAAAAAGAAAAAGGTCATAAGTATTTATCATAGACATGTTCAAGGAAATGCAACCACGGTTTCGAGGAAGGCTATGATATTACTGTGGCATCCGCTTGCAATGTGAAGCGGGAGTAGCTGAAAAAAGAGTGTGCTTGCTCAGCAAAATCATTCCTTGGATAAATAATCCATAAAAAAATAATGGTAATAATAACAATAATCCCCCAATGCAAACTATATTTTGTGACCATGTCATGGCATGCAGCTACTAAAGCTATACAGAGCTACTATTTAGCCAGAGGCAGTAGGGAACGCCTGTTATTTGTGTTGATTCTAGCAGCGACAGATGCAGTATGGGAGAAATCTGGGTGTGTCATGTTCTGAGCCTCCACTGCAGTTCCCCAGTTACTAAGGGTTGATTTATAACTTGGCTATTTTGAGCACTGCTTACTGTGTCAAGATGCAAGTAGTGGGGTATGAATGACTGGTGGATCCCTTATTTGGCTCCACACAATTCTAACACTTAGCCTAAGACTGTAATGTGCTAGTGACGTTTTTACTCACAAGGATTTGTGTTTTTCTTCAGCGAGGATCTGGTCGTTGGGCTTCAGGCCATACCTTTTAGGAAGAAGAAAAAAAACAGCCTGTGTGAGGCATGGGTATTTTTGTTGGTCAGACAAAACACAGAATGATGATACTAGTGAAACAAAGAGCTGCTTAGACTTACTTGTCAAGGAAGTCCTTGTCCACAACAGCTGAAATGTCAAGCAAGGGATTGCCCATCCCGAAAAGTGTGTTTTCGCTGTGGGGGAGACAAAAGCATATTGTAGTATGCATTGCTTTCAGAGTCCAAACTCCCACTCAGTAGTATTGTAGGAACAGGAGACAAATAAACCATTGTAATATCACCCGTTACTGGATTATTACTTCTTTTTTTTAAATCACAGAAACTTTGAGGTGTGGTGATCCCCATGTTTCATTGAAGGCTGTTACCTGAGCTCTTTTCTATGGTGTGTACAGCACATGAGACACTAAACAGACTACAGTGGATTTTAGGTTTAGGCTGAACACATATAATAACAGTGTTCTGAACTCATTACTGAACATAGGCTGATTAAATTATTAAAAATAATTTGCGAGAGATTACTCTACAACTTGCAGGTATTGTGCAGTTTGAAATGTAAAACAACCAAAGGAGGTGTCTCCTTTTTTCCCATTAAAGCTCTATGTGATTACTTTTTTGTGGTAAAACGTTAACTTTTCATTGCTATTAGTGTTGTAGTTCGAACAGCCCTAGGACAAAGCTGCTCAAGCAAGCTCTGCTGCAATTGACAGTGTTTCCCATACATACATAGGCTCATCTGTGGCGCATCTATTGATTTAAACCGATCTCTAATGCGCCTAATGTGCACATCACGTCATGTCTGTCATTTGGCGATGCACAGACTGTAGACCAGTAGAGTTGTAGTGACTCAATGCGACAGAGCCTCCCATTGTGAAAACGTGAAACTTAAAATTCTACAATTTTCTCCAAACTTGCATGTGTTAGTGATGGTATTTGTAAACATGTGTAAAACTGCTTAACACTCAGATAGAGAATTAACAAGAGTGCAGTGCAAAGACTGGCATATTGACCCAGTTTACCATTGGATTCCACTGGACACACTGCTGTCACTGTAAAGCACGCTTGTTTGTTGATTGACATCAGAGTGCAGTTGCGAATTCTGACCAGAGTAGCCACTGATCACATAGAGCTTTAAAATGACAGCGATCAAATTATAAACAAGCCTTTCAGCACACTGTAAAGACCAAAATGACACATTTTCATTCACTGAACAAAACCAGTGTAGTAAAATGCTCATGTACATTTGTCCATCATGTGTTGCTCAACAGCTAAGTCTGGACGTATATGTCGAACTTAATGAGGATTATGCACTCAATCAAAAGAAAGTGGCTGACCCAGCAAAGTAAGAAAATGTTATTCTGCTGATAGCTTTATCTAGGGATTTTTATTTTTATTAACCATGATCCCTTTATCTGGAAACTTTCCTCAACAGCGTGGAATGGTAGTGGTCAAAGTCTGCTCTTGACAACTGACTGTCTTCACTGTCTATTACCCAACTTTCTAAAAAACTAAAGAAGACAGGACTTGAAGGCAGTTAATAGCTGGTTCAGAACAGAGAAATTAAGTCTGTTGTGCAAGAGCCTGTGTTTTACATAATCCAAAACAGGGTGGACGCACAGTAAGAGCCCTGACTCAATTTAGCCACCCCTGGGCAAACTTAAAAAGATCATGCCGAAGGTCTGACATCATAGGTTTTCTTAGAGGTGGTTATATCCGCAAACAATCTTGTAGTGTCCCATCCACCCAATGGAAGACTGACAGTACAGAGAGTAGCTGTGGCAAACAGCACTCATGAAAGTATGACTGTTCCCTGGGAAAAAGACGGGCACCAATAGAGGATTATAGGTTTGATCTTACCTTGCAGTTGACATACTGACAGAATACTGCGCTTCCAAGCCTGATGATTAAATCGTCAAGAGCTTCCCCCTCTCAGCCAAAGCAACGTGCTTTTTTAACTACAATTTCCTACGGAACTGTCGCTGCACCTTGGTCGACACTGATTGGCCAGTGCATGAAACGGGCGGTCCTCAATATTTTCTTGGCTGTGATTGGCTACACACGCTCCAACTATTTAAAGTCATGAAATGCTGCGTTGCCGTCAAATGGGAAAGACACCTGATGAAGTGTTAAATACTATTGGGGAATTCGGGGTTTGGTAATGTACGGAGCGACTTCCTGAATTCCTGAACACCACCATCGAAGAAATAACTGCAGTTAAGTGTAGGGAATTATATGTTTCTTTCAAATAAAACAAACAAAATGAGAATGCTTCATCACGTTGATTTTGTGTGTACAACTCTTAAACTGCTGTGGCAGGGAACACATACTTGCTGGATTTTTCGTTTGTGCTCAACATTGCAATGTTTGGATATCATAAAACATAAACTCAAGCGTACCACTCACCACGCGCAGATGTGTTAAGTGTGAAAAGGCTGAGAATACTTAAAACCAAGTGCAACCAAAGTCTACAGAAAACTGCAACAGTGCCGTCTGAAAGGCTTCAAACGAGTTCGACAGCGTGAACACTTCGACGTCGTGTCTATGAACCATTCGGTCAGAACACTACATTTTCCCATGTGCCCTGAACGCAGCAAAAGCATAGCCGTATTCAAGCAAAAGAGCACGTTCATTCAAACTTATGCAAATACGTTGCAGCAGCTTGCCGACGTAAACAAGGCTCTACCACGTCCTGTCTCTTCGCAAAAGGTGATTGGAAATAAGAAAACATATGATTTAAATTCATGTTTATATTATGTATTCATTATATTGTAATATATGCACATTTCCCGTTGTGTTTTCCACGTTTACGTAATAGCGTTTAAAAAAAATGCTATTTCAATTAATGAAATTATATGCGTTTTTGTTTTTTTAATGTTCACAGCACCAGTCATTCTCAACGATTGTGATCGATAAAAACATACATTTAAAACACCGTCCCGTCACGTTTAACTACCATTACGGATCTATAACTTCATAACGTAGCTTAGGATAAAGTTTGCCTTGCGCCAACCCTTCGTCGCTTTACAGGTTTAGATGTAACGTTAGATAAGGCGTGACGCGTGTTTTCACACCGATAATACCATTTTCCACGCAACGTCCCTTTTCTATATTGTAACATTATGATTATTACACGATGCCGACGAGTCTCTCGGTCGTGTGATGTATACCCAGCCTCTTCTGCTACCTGTGGTTAGCATCGTCGTGACATGTTGCTCGCAAAACCCCAACAGTCAGATGTCAATTGGTGGTTTTATTAAACCGAGTACTTCTGTTGATGCAAGGCGCAAACTACTTAGCGCCTTGTCGCTATGCACCGTTAGCTTGTCGACGGCAACTGTCGCGACGTTAGCATGCACTACTAGCTAGAGGCTAACTTGCGCGGTGGGTTTGCTAACAAACAAGCTGGCGTCTTACCGTAGCGCTGTTTTCCAGACTGTCGACATGTTTGTTTCTGTCTGTCTGACGCGGCTCACTGGGGGATAGTAGCTTCCCTCCCCGGGGTGATGGTGCCACAGTCCGGCCGGACAACAGCATGCAACCCGGAGACTAGTAACTTAACTGATATTAGTGACTGTCTCGTCAGCGAGCTGGCGGACCATTGGGTCATTGTGTCAAGAGGAGAAAGAGACACGTCGCTTCACCAAGATGAACCTCATCTCCATCTCCAAGGGCCACATACCGTACTTTATGGATTTCTGTCTACATTTATTGTGGTGTCACTATAATATTCCTATAGACAAATTCTGCTGTGATATTTGTATAGTATACTGCAATTTATTAGATGATTATCAACACATTAATATTGTGATATGTTGTGCAGACGATACACATCTATCTTAACTGAAAACTATATGCAATTGCAACATATATAAATATATACAGTTAATGTGTTTCTTATATATACACGTTTCTTTCACAGGGCACATCATCTGGTGGTTGATCCTTTAATTTACACATTCACACCAATGGACTTAAGACATTTAAAAACATCTATTGTTGCCACAAACTATGACCAGTTATGTTTATTGCGTCGAGACGTGATGATAAGAATGTGAGAACATAAAGGGGGGTTTTCTGTTAACACCAGTTTCAGATGATATTCGTCTCTTATGCCCAGCCTATTCCCCGGACTACCTAGGAGTGTGTGCAGTTCATATTTCACTGTGACAGTGATTGTGAACAAGGCAACATGGAAAACCAGGTAGGCAAGACAAGCTTCTTTGAAGACGACTAAAGTTACTCGTTGGCTCACTGGATTTAATGAAAATCAGAGCATGGTCTTGGGCCAGTAGACCTTACATAAGATAAACATAAGCCTGTTTATCCCTGCATGTAACGGGAGACAGAAAACATGTCCAGAACATATCAAATGTAAAATCAATTTTCATCATTACCTCTTGCAGGTTCTTGCATGTAGAAATGTCATTTCCAGTTAATGAGCGAGGTCTTATGCACTTACCCAAGAAAGACCATCATTCAGACAGATAATGTCAAAATGTCTTTGGCAGAAAGAAGCAATGCTACAAATGCATTACGTAATTTAGTTTTACCCAAATCTGTAAATTCAACTTCACCACAGTACAGGCAATGGCAAGCGTATTAAGAAAAACCTAACCGAAAAAATTTAGCAAACACAACTCAAAGTGCTATAAAATGCTTTATTACAAAATTGTGACCTATACCTAAGCAGAACCTGGGTTAGCTCTAATTGAACCCAAATAAGTTTTGCATAATTTTCATTTTGTTAAGCAAAATGTATAAGGGTTTGCATAGAGCTTGATTTGACTCTTAGTAGAATTGATGAAGCAGGTGTAGCTTCATATAAGAATCATATACAACAAAAGTGTTTTGAACAAATCAATATTGGCCATTCCTTGTGCAGATGATACAAAACATCTATAAATGAAAACTATATATATAGCAAATAACTCTTCTTTCACAAGGCACATCAGCTGGGTATTAGATTCTTAAAAAGACGGTCACATTTCGAAACATTGACAACTTTGGCAACAAACGGTGGCCAATTCTGTTTAGTGTATCAAGACATGAGTTGAATGTGACGACATAAAATAAGAAGGATTTCACCAGTTTCAGATGACAGTGCTTCGTCTCTTATGCCCAGCCTATTCCCTTGACTACCTAGGAGTGTGTGCAGTTCATATTTCACAACAGTGATTGTGCACAAGACAACATGAGACATACTATGCAGTGTTCAGAAAAACCAGGTGGGCAAGACAAGCTCTCCTGAAGACGATTAAGGTTAGAAAGAGCACTGGTCATGAGCCAATACGCCTTATATTGTAGCGTATGCCTGTTTTTCTCTACATGTAATCTCAACAATGCAACACGTGAAACATATACATGTCCAGAACATGTGAGTCAAATGTAAGTTTACAAGCAGTTTTCACCATCACCTCTTAAGCAGGTAGAAATATTTAAGTTATTGGTTTAATTCACACGTCTGATGACCTAGCCTAAACTCGACCATGTATTGCTGACCCAAGAAACACAATGGAGGTTTAAAAGATCATGGCAGAAGAATGTCTTTGGCAGAATTCCTATCAGAAAATAAACAATGCTACAATTGCATTACAAAATTTAAAATAAGGAACAGTGTTGTTCATTTCCACTTGTGATAATATAGCATAGTGTAAACAGACATAATCTGCTGAGCATATACTGTACTTGTAACAACTCATGAGTTCATGTGCTTGTCCTAGCAAAGGTGAATGAATGCAGGAAATGACCAAATAATCAGTACAGTGATATTAAAATGTCTTCTGAGAAAATCTTGCTATTCAAATTTAACTTGTCATGGGTTGTGTCTAGATGAAACCAAAAAACAATCAACCTTACATTATATGAAATCCAACTTCTAATCAAAATATATATATATTCCTGGGATTTGTCAAAATAAGCTCTAAAACATATTCTTTACACACTAGAAAAAAATTATTTCCCAGTAAGAATCTAACCCAAAACTTGCACTGACAGTCCCATTTTTTTTACATTCTACCAGAAAAGCCACTGTTACAGACAGGGCATGGGACCAGTTGAGGAAAAGTATATCATCGCATTTAGCCCATATTAGGGTTAGGGGGCACCGATATCATAGCTTGGAAAAAAACATGTTAGTCCATTCAATCTGCTGCTCAAGCATCGGTTCTCCGCCCGGCCAGCTGGACTGAACCAGCATAAGGCAGAGGGACATTAGCCTTTCTCTTACTGGTACCAGGGGGTCTTTCTGATCCAGTGGAGAGTGAAACCTGCATCTGTCCGGATCTTAATGGAAGCTGCCTCAGCCTCCCTGACCGTCTCCTTCACAGACTGCATCAGGTTCTGAGCATTGTGAACCAACATCTCTGTAGCCTGGAAAATAATTAATGAAAAAAGATAAAATTTGGTAAACTGGAATGATCCCTATCCAAGGGTATTTTAGGAAAATAATGGGAATCCTGTGATCCGACACATTCATAACAATGATTGTGCTCACCTGCTCCGACTCTTCCTCACTAATGTTGGTACGACCCAACATCGTGGCCTTGACTGTGGACAGGATTTTGAGCTGTGTGCTGATGGTGGGAATGCGCTCACACACCTGATACAAGGTCAGAAAGTATGGAGAGACAACATTTGTACCAAATTTATATCCATCCTCTTTCTACAGTCAAAACCCATTGCCAAACCTTTTGATAAAGACTACTTAACTGACCTGGAGCAGATTGGTCCGGATACGCTTGTCAGTACACTGCTTGGCTACCTCCTTGGCCAGACGTGTGACTTCGTCAGAAGCCTTAGCGATGTCCTTGGCACACTGGATGAGGGCACGCTTGTTCCCGGTGCCTCCACGCACCAGACGTGACATCTCAGCCATGAGCAAGGCCATTCGCTTGGCAGCACCAATGATATCATTACCCTACATGGTATGAAAGAAACATAACAATCAATCCCATAGCATAGGGTGTCAAAGTAAGGGACCATTACATTTAAAATGCCTTAGTTGCCTGGGTTAGTATTTACCATGTTCACTTACTTTGCTAGACCATTTGCGGGCCTCTTCGTGGAGCTGCCTGGCAGCCACCATCATGGGCTCGCTCACCATCTCGCCGGCCTTCTGCTCAGGGAACTCCTCATCCTTCTCCTCTGGGGGAGGGGGCCTGGGGGGAGGGACCTCACCCTCAGGAAGGGGAGGTTTGGGTGGTGCAGGCTCATCATTAAGCTATGGGGGACAAGTCAGTCATTTTGACAAGTAGGTAAATTCAAAGATTGGAACGTAAGTAATTTCAAATGACTAGCCAACTTGAACGTTTTGTTTTACTTTAAGATCTGAGGACTTACATGCAGCTGATCCAGTTCAGGCGGAGGTGGTGGGAAGTCTGGCTCCTGGGGCTGGAACGCCTCCCTCACCTTTGCCACAGCACCAAGGATTTTATATCCAGAGTCCAGAAAGCCCTTCTGAAGACCTGGCAATCACAAAATAAACATATTATTAGTAATCAAGAGGTTCCACACTGCAACACAAACACAAAGACCAGTCTCTACATATAAAACCAGTGAGCAACATAAACATACTTTGATCACCGATATTTCCAGCCACCGCTTTAGCATTCATCACCATCGGAGAGATAGTCTGGCTCAGTTCATCAGATGCAGCCTTCACCACTTCCCTGAACTTAGGATCCTCAGAGTTCTCAACCTCTCGTTTTGCCACCAGGAGGATACGGTTGGCTCTGCGGGCAATGCTGGTGGCACCAGCAACCAGCATCTGGGGCTGGTGGTTATCCATGGCCACATGACACTTATCCAGGTCCCTACTGATGGCATCCTCTGAGGCATCCAGCAGGGACTTGGTATCGATGGCCTCATCCACCAAACCTAAACATCAATGCCATGTTAATCTAAGGGAGTTACACTGAGGTATGAAATGAAGCTAAAACTACTGCTAAACTTGCAGCATCTTTGCGACACCTCACCTGTCATTTTCTCAACATTGTCAATCCACTGGTTCTTCATGGTCTCAAAGTGTTCATATGCAGCTTGGTTGCCAGGGTTTCTCAGCAGAATACGAGCAGCAGACACCACCTAAAAATAATGAATTGTCAATCCACAGACAATTGGTAAACACTTGGTTAAACAAGAGAAGTACTTCAACTCTATGACAAACCCTCTCAAAATGTTGATGCAGAGTAGAGGACAGAGACAAACAGTCAGAAACAGATATAAACACAAAACTGTAACATACTTGTGGTGTTAAGTCCCTTGTTGACTTGACAGCAGCCTGAATTCCCTCCACTGTGCTTTTGTTGGTCAACCCTACAGCAGCAGCCTTCTCTGCTGTGGCGCCAAGCTTATTGGCGTGGTTCTGAAAGTTGGCAGCCCTCTCGTCAAAGACCTACACATGATAAATGACAAACAATTATACAAACGGATTGTTATTTATAAATTGGATGCCAATAAATATAACACCACAAAATGAATTTTTTATTCCAGTGAGATCACAGTGAAAACCAGTGAGTGAGGGGTGATGGTATCACTGACCTCATCCCTGTTGGGGGCATTGAGCGGGGCAGTGGCAGCCACTGCCAGTAACTTGATGGGAGTGGTGGTGTCACTGAAGATGTCAGACACCTCCTGAGTCATCGCCTCCTGCATCTTACCTTTCAGGTCCTGGGGACGACGACGTGCAGATGTCACAACCAGACAACAGACTCATGGTGGCTCATTGAGCTTAAAAATATGAACATGTTGCATCAAGGTTTCTTTGTACAAACAAATCTAATAACTGAGCTAGTTAATCTGATTGAACTCCAATACCTTCTGACACCATACATATTGTAGGAATACGGTGGCCATGATGAGTGCGTGTAGAGTATGTGTAACCAGCAGAGGGAGTGCTCGTCTATGCCTGTCTGTGGATCCTGATCTATCATAGTGGACTTGCAAGTCTGCAAGAGTGACTGTGAATGTGAGCAGTCTTACTTTCAGGGCCTCCTGGAGCTGCCGAGCCACGGCACGTGCCACAGGGGAGTCCCCTTCACCCCGGGCAGCCAGGTCTGCCAGCTGGGCCATGAGCTGCTCCACCTGCTCACACTTACCCAGCATCTCCTGCCTGTGTAGACCTGGCAGTGCGTTAGCCAGCCTGTGGCCCTCTGCCACCAGCCCGCGGATGGCCGCCTGGCCTGAACACACACACACAAAAACATATACTTGCATGTAAAGATTTACATAAACACAAGGTCTTTCCAGATTCTGCTCCCATGTGTAACGGTCAAAACGGAATACTCCGCAAACAGTTTGACGTTGATATGATGGCCTGCACCAACGTTGAAAACCAGTGTACATAATTAGTGACAAAATGAACCATCTGTGGTAACTGCATTGTTTTGTGAAATTGGGACCTAAATATGTTTTCTGATATAGTTCAAAACTGTTTCCAAAGCCGTTTTAATTGTTTTTTTATCGCTATAATATCGTGCAAATGTTGTGCTCATTTAGGTTAACATTGAACTTGGCCACTTCCTGCACATCACTGTCCCTCAAATGCTTACTGGGTAGTTGGTATTGTACTAGGTACTTAGACTAACACTAGAGGAGAAAGCAATCCATGGCTTTCTTAATTTTTATATTATTTCATGTTGTTTCTTAGAGGCGAGTTTCTTAGAACAAGCCACTATTATAAACATGTGAGAAGATGTGATGGCCTCTGAGCAGACAAGCCAAAACCGAGGAGAAAAGTACAAAGTACAGTAGACATGTGCACAAAGTATCTGGCCTGCAATTCAACCACAAGAGGAACGGAAGGAATGTGAGTAAGTGTGTGTGAGAGAAAGACAGAGACAAGGAAGGTGGAGAAGATGGTAGCCAGACTCACCCACACCACTGTCATCTATGGTGGGATTGTCAATCCAGCGCTGGGCCTGTTCAATCTTTCCCTCCAAATGAACAGCTGCCTTTGCAGGCCTGCTGTTGGCCACAGCTTTGTTGGTCTTGGACTGCAGATTCTGGAGAGCTGTTGCAATTTGTTTAGCCAAAGCTCTGGCCTCTGGGGTATCACCTTTACCCCTATGAAGAGTACAAAAAATAGTCAAGTGCCTAGCAGTGTAGCTCTGAAGTGGTGTACCTACAGTATGTCTAAAATAAGGTCTGTCAATGCCCAGCCCCACTCAGAGTAAATGTGGTCAGTATGACTATGTCCAACATTCACTTACAGTCTTCTAAGATCAGAGAGCTTGGCAGTGAGAGCAGCAATCTCTTCAATAGAGCGCAAGACGTCATCTTTTTCTTTGGGATCAACACACATATCAGCAATATTTTTAGCCTCAAAAAGGAGGGCAGCGATATTCTCATTTCCCTCTGAGCCACCATTGGGGTCTGCCAGCCAGTTCTGCAGGGCATGAAACAAGAACAACACTCAAAACACCATCAAATGCACTGACATGACCAGAAGTTTCAACCATTTAGTATTTACAAGTTTAATTCCACCCTTTATGAACCAGTTTCAAATAAGGGACAAATTGTATTATGGACATAGATTGAGCGTATGATATAGATATGCATATGGCAGAGAGTTCACCTGTGCAGCATCAATCCTCTTGGCAATAGCCTGCTTGGAGTTAGTCATGGCCTCCAGCTTGTCTGCAGCATTTCCCACCTTCCTTTTGACTATGTCCAGCCCCTGGGCAGTCTGCTGGGCCATATCCATGGCAGCCCGGGATGCCCCATGTCCCCTGGGATGGACAAAAAACACATCATGAGTACCATAAGCTGCAACATTACTCCGCCTTTAAGGTCTCTCTGTGTGTGTGCGTGTGTGTGTGTCCACGCTTTATCCTCTTGTTTTGATTGTTCTCTGATGTACACTACACGTTTGTTTACTTAAGTGCACTGGGACACCTTTTGTCCTCCTGTTAAGAATAGTTTTTCCTAACTTAATGCCTCCATTTCCAGAATAGGCTCAGAGGCATCTCTGTTTTCAGAGAAGTAATCAAAGTAGATTATGGATTAATACCAGACAGCTGCTTTTAATCTAGCATGATTTAGGGTCCCTGGCGACAGCCACATTTCATATCGAAAGGATAACACTCACTCTTACACACTATAATACCCTCTAATATGCTTACCACCTTACATACGCCCACTTTTAGGGTGGAAATTGATGATAGTGTACAAGGGAGCATTTCCTAATATAATTACCCTATGAAAATTAAATTAGGGCATTTAGGAAGCATATAATCATAGTTACAGAACATGGGAATGTCAAATAAAAGACATGTAGGTTGCTTGAAATATGAGGAGAATTGTGACAGACAAAGCAGCATCTTTCATACTGTACCTCGCCCGCATCTCAGAAACCTGGTCGGTCATCTGACCCAGAGTCCTGGTTATGCCTAAGATATCACTGCACTCTTTCCCTGCACACAGTTCCCCAACTTTCCCAGCTTCATCCAGGATCTGGCGGATAGCCTGCTCCCCTGCATCCCCTAGAACAAATCCGCAACCAGGCACACCCCAATACAGTTACTCAGGACATGCAGCCTGAGGACATGATCAGTGGTAAAATTGATAAATTAAAAAAGGTACAGGATATTGATAAATTTCTTCATTACCTGGTTGAGCATTTGGGTTCTTCAGCCAGTTCTTAGCCTGGGCCATCTTAGAGTCGATGAGCCCCAGAGCCCTCTTCATGGCTTCTGTGTCCTTGGGGTCGGGGGGGAAGGTTGGAAGAAAGAATAAATGAATAACTTAAGGCAATCAATGCAGCCAAATAAAACTAAAAAGAAGCAGTTCAATGCCCTAATTCATATATATCCATGTTGTCTTTATAAATCATGGTATAAGTATTACATACTTTGGAATTTAATGTGAGGAGATTAATAAAAAGTCAGCACTCCTGTGAATAGTATGTTTTGTGGTGAGATAGCTATGCATCATATATTCTGGCATGGATCTATGTTTGGATGAGGTTAACGCGTGATATCATACTAACATATTCCAATTTAGGAATCTCATTCATGGATGAGGTTACAACAAGGGCACAAAGTCGGATGCGGATTGCATGGTCAGGTAAAACTCTAGGCACGAGTCATTGCTGCGATCTAATCCACTGTAAAATATTCCAATAAAAGACACATACAGCCACTTCAATGTGCAGCATTGGTAACATCTGTCGGGCACAACTACGTAGTGCATGCGGTTTCCATCACTCTTTTCCACTGTCAATAATGAGTGTGTCAAGTTGTAAAAGCCAAACGACTTTCCATTGTATCTCAATCGAGGTTGATGGAAATACAACAATCTGTCCAAGAGCAGTTGACTTGACAATGAGTCCATTCATTGGCCAAGTCTGCAAAACAAAGCCGAGTCCTTCAGGACATGTGGCAAAGTGGGAGACCAGAGTAGATGATTGAGTGGATAAGTGAGCTTACTTTTCATGGTACGATAATAGAAATACAAATAACACGAGTAACTGTTCTCCAGATAGATGTGAATCTAATGCTTTATCAGATTTCCACAGATATGCTATACATTCCTAACCAAAGGGAAATACTTCACAGCAACAAACAAACAAATCTCATTTGGCTTGCCAAATATCTTTGACTGATGTGCAAATAATATCAGGAGTTTGATATCATAATAAGAGAAACTCAGACTTTTTCAATTATACATAAACAAATGTGCTTTTGTCCTCACTTGCTGTTCCAAGAAACATTCACCTCTAAGAAACAACATGAAACAATATAGAAATGTTTAAAAGCCATGGATTGCATTTGATAGACAGTGATGTGCAGGAAGTGGTCAAGTTCAATGTTAACCTAAATGACCACAAAACGAAGAACAATAAGCATGTTTGTTTGAAGAAGTAGGAGTTGCTAAGATTAATGACTTTTGACCAACGCAGAGCAGAACAAGGAAGGAAAAAATGAAGAAACAGGATGTAGAAAGGTGTGGAGTGATGTCACCAGAGCTGTGGGGGTGTATTAGTTTACGGTTCAAACTTGTGCTGCTGATGTACTGTCAGTAAACAACTGTGTGTATGTTGCAAATGACAAACCCAGCGAGTGTGAGGGAGCTAGTGAAGTGAAAGACAGACAGACAGACAGCGACCTTTGATCAGTGCACTTATATCAAATGCAAACACGCACTCATAATACACTCAAACACACAGAAGGGTAATACTCATAGAATAGAGGGGGTGTGGTACATGGCATTAGTAATGGCGATCATGTAAAGTGAGAGGGCATATTTAGTATTCATGGAAAAAAGGTTTGTGAGGAAATGGCCCTTATCTACTGGGCCCTTATCTGTGGGATTAAAACTGAAAATTAGCCATTCATAGAACAAAATCAATATCTAATTTTCTATGCGCCCTTCTCCAATGGCTATTAAGTGCAAGCACAGATCAGGAGGAATAGGAGAAACCTGATCTTCCTGGTAAGGGAAACAGACTAATACTGAGGGGATTTACAATAATGACACTTAAATCAATATTGCATGACTCAGATCAGTCAATAATTTGACCAGTTAAGGACATGCATTTACTGAGATGGAGGGCACACATGCATTTATACAATGTTATGTCATGATGCAAAACAAATCCAAAGAGAAAGAATAATAATAATTACATAGGTCAACATTTCAGCAATTCAAATTGCTGAGCACTTCCTCAAGAATACCATTCCATTAGCAGTGCTATAATAGTCAAACTCCTAAGGTGTCATTTCACTCAACTAACAGATACTGTACTCAATAGTTTAACCTCACAACTGTTTCACGACTCAAAAGCACGCACTGGCACCACATGGCACAAGACAGCACACACATCTATCAGACATGCTGCCGCACAACCACGGGGCGAGAGAGGCAAGTCTTACCTTCTACAGGGGGTGAAGGGAGAAAGAAATGGTAAAAAAGAAAGGAAGAATGACATAAATACAAATGTTTAACTGGACATACCAACCAAGACCAACCAAAAACAAATAAGAGCAACAAATAGAAAAGAGGCATAGGAAAGAGATACTTGGAGTAGGGCTGGGTATCGCCACTGATTTTCCTGATTCGATTCCGATTCACTATGTCCCAAATCTATTCGATTCAATATCAATTTGGATCTGGATATTTCAGTTGCAATACCAATTTTTCTTGGATATGAAAGAGATTCTCAGAGAACTAATGCTGTAAATTGTACAAGGAACCCTCTAACCTGGCGCATTATTAAAATATTCATGTTTACATTAAGAACTGACCCCAAAGCAGTTACTTTAATGTACTTTTTATTTATTTATTAACAGTGCATCAGAAGAGAAACGACCAAAGAGACAAACAATCATATATTAATTAATAAGTAAAAGTAAATGAACAATCAGAAATTGAAAAGGGCTCTGAATTGCCTTTGAGTGCAAGACATCAGTTAGTTTTTTTGGAACATGTTGAAAAACAGTCTTGTAAACTGTAAAGTACATGAAGCTAAAGCCCCTTCATGATGCTTTCTCACTTCTAGGAAATTTGAAGGCTGCCTTCAACACACCTGGGAACTGGGGAGTTTCCCACTTCGTAGTGAAATTATGACGCTCGAGTGACGCAGCCGCATTTTGGATTAAAAATTACTTTTAAATCGTTACTTTTCAAAGGGCATCGATACCAAATGAGTCGTATGAGAGTATTGAAACCACAGTTTCGATCCGCCCATCCATAGTGGAACGTCCTTTCCTAAGTTAGTCGCACCCTCAGCAGATGGTTACTGTAAAATGATGAGGCTTTTAACCCGAAAAATTGCTTTTACTTAAACACTTGGAACAACACGTTAACTCTCTCAGTCCGTATCCCGGTCTACTCTACACATGTCTCTGTATTACCGTAACTCTCTTAGTAACATTGCATGGTAAATGTTTACTGTATATGACAGATTTCACCATATTTATTTAGATTAGATTGGGGGCTAGGGTCCAGTTATTGTGCAGTTGGGGTGTGGGGAGTCGCTGGTCACTTGTTGACAGTGTTGAACAGTCTGATGGCTGCCGGCACAAAGGAACGCCTATGGCGCTCCGTCCTGCTTCGTGGTAGGATGAGCCTGTGGCTGAAGGTGCTGCTCATCAGCCTCAGCTCATCATGGAGAGGGTGAGAGGGGTTCTCCAGGATGGTTCTCCAGGATGGTATTGATCTTCCCCCTCATCCTTCTCTCTGCCACTACCTCCAGACTGTCCAGTTTGACTCCTACAACAGAGCTTTAGGCAAGATACCCAGTCTATATTCTCCGTGGCTTTGGCGACTTTATACTAGTTTGTTACCGCGCTTGTAAACACACGTGGCGGAGACACGTGTGGCGGGAATAGTGTAAACCCGTTAAGTGGCCTCAGGCCTCGTTGCGAGAACCAAAGGCTGACCACGCGAGAATAACGGGGTTAAATCTTCATGCATCCAAAAAAGGCATATATTCGAACATCGATCTCTGGATTTTATGAATCGATATCAGGTCATTCAAATGAAGATCGATTTGAATCTGAAAATCTTCTTCTTTTTTTTAAACCCAGCCCTAATTTGGAAATGTTGGGACACAGGAGAGAAGCAGTACATGCTGAGCAGAAAGAGCATAGGGTTTAAAAAAAGAAAGAAAAAAAGAATTCAAGTGATTAACCAGCTACATACGTAGAAACAAAGATAAATTAAAGCATTCCCGCTTTAATTTAAATCAGCAACAAATTACTGTGCGAGCTTATAATACAACAAAAGCCTTTTCCCCAACTGGAATAAGGCCATCCTGATGAAACAAAGTGCATGCCTTGTTAAGGAAGGGAAAAGCCAAACAGTAAATGAGAACCACGTCACACCATGGTCTGTCCAGCCTGCAGCCTTCTGCCAAAGGCATTCTGGGAGTGTGCGAGCACAGTGTGTAGCGGACAAAATTCAAACTTCACCCATACAATCACTGCTTCCAGTTGTGACCCATAATCCCAAAAAATAAAATAAAATACATTTTAACATTATGAGAAAGTGCACAGCGGTCTCCTATTCCTTTAGAAAACAAAAATGTGGTGAGAATGTGTGCATGTGAGAGTGAGAGCCATAGACAAACCTAGGTACAGTACAGGGACGTGCGGTCAGGGGAGGCAGGTGAGGCAGAGCCTCACCTGTCATCATGACAAGTACAAATAATAATAATGATAACATAAAATGACAATACATTTTTTTTCTTTTTTTTAATGTATGACTAATTTCGAATATTTTTATAGTCAAAATCGCTGAATTTGCGTATTTCCTGTTACAGGGGTGAAACGCGAGGTGCGGCAGCAACGAGCCGAGCTTCACCTCTGAATGCGCAATCCATATCAAACTGGGTTGACACATGCAATTTGGCCCGTGCCTGTTGCCGTATCTCTGCATTTCGCCAATATAATGTTTGCAGATACGCATAAATACCCGGATTTTCCACAGTCTGGCAAATGTCTTTAACCATTAAAGATTAATGTTCGTAAGTGA
>OMOT01078221.1:0-23471 GCA_900312575.1 Acanthochaenus luetkenii
GAAATTGTCTGTGCTCATCGCCAACCTTTCTCTTCACGGCAGGTTTTCAAAAAGACATGACTGGGGCTGGGTGACAAAAAACGTATAGCACTGGGTGACAGGATATATTTTCCCTCCACTCGTGACAGTCCCGAAACATTAGCTAATTCGTGTTGTTGTCACGAGCCTGAGCTATGGTAGCCCACAAGTGTCAAAAAATATAAAACGCCCAGATGCATGAGAAAAAACTTGCGGGCCGCACTAACACCAAACTTTGATTTCAGGCAGGGGGCCACAAGATATCATTCCGCGGGCTGCAATTGGCCCGCGGGCTGCAATTGGCCCCCGGGCCGCGTGTTTGAGACCCCTGATCTACCTGGTAGCACCCGTGTCCCTGAATGCTTCTGAATCCCATTGGCTTTGCCTTCTGTGAAATCCAGAAGTGGAAAAATCTGGGAAACCAGCAGCAGAGCAAGCTACTGATCATGGGACTTGTGGTTTTACAGGTCCTGAAGAACCCTACAGTGTTCATGGTCGTCATTGGCATCATCGCCCACATCGCCCTCTTCCTCCTGGGCCAGAGAATTCCAGCCTTCATGGTCCAGTTGGGGTGTGGGTGACATGTTGAGAAGCCTCATGGGTGTGTCACATGATAAGTCACTGTATGTAATTATTTAATTCAAGCCTTCCAACAGTACGTTTCACACAGTAGGTTAATTAACCAACCAATAGAATCAGTCTGAAATAAGACATTTAAGAAGTTAAGAAATGTACATAGTTTATTTTTGCAAAGGAGGAACTGCAAGAGGTTCAATCAGAAAACAAATGGACGGAGCTAACATTGTGCTATTCGCCACGCAGACGTGGTTTGAAACGGTACAAACTTACACTGTCTCATTGAAGCTCCTGCTAAATCAGCAACACCCGTTTGGTAACACTCAATTTTGCAACGCCACTCCGTGCGCCTGCGCATTGGAATAAAAATAAAAATATCCGCCCTCGTCCCGTCCTCGGAATCTGATTGGTCAAATCGGGGATTATGAAAGTTGTTGGGGTGGGCACTCGGAGGCAGGACTTGGACATGTTTTCGTAATGAGACAAAACAAGTACAGCAGACAGGTGGACGTCGTTCTAACCGTGGACTCACGTCACGTGGAAACCTCTTCACGTAACAAGCTTCATGTTTAATTCTGGACGGGAACGTTTGTCGTGTCATTTAAACCGTGGGAGTGGGCGGCATCCATTGCTCATCAGATGAACATTATTTGACTTAAGCTATGATTAAGGCTAACAAAACACGTCGTTCTGATTGGTTGTCGGTGCATCCAGTTAACTCCGCGTACTAAGTGGCGTGTAACCTAGCTGTGCTAACTAGCTACCCGCCTTTTTGGAGTGTCACTTTGACTCAGTGTTTGACTCTTGATGTCTGGCAGTGACGACCAGGTCACCGTGCAGTGTCACCGTGACCGCGGACCGGGCATGAGGGCTGCCGCCTGACGAGCCAAGCGACAATGGAGGCAGCTGACAGAAGCGACTGCTGGTCGTGTGGGGAAGAAGAAGAAGAAGACCCGGACTCCCCCGCTGTCGCGTCGACGATGTCCATTCACAAGCTCTTCCCGGCTCTCTTGGAGTGTTTCGGGATAATACTGTGCGGGTACGTCGCGGGGCGGGCCAACGTCATCACGTCCGCCCAAGCCAAAGGAATAGGGAGTTTTGTGTCCAAATTTGCCCTTCCGGCGCTGCTGTTCAAGAACATGGTTCTGCTGGACCTGGGTAATGTCGTGTGGCCGTTTCTGTGGAGCATCCTCATCGCCAAAGTGTCTGTGTTTTGCATTGTCTGCGTCCTTACGTTGATAGTCGCCCGTCCTGACAGTCGCTTTAGTAAAGCTGGGCTCTTCTCAATATTTGCCACTCAAAGCAATGATTTTGCTTTGGGATATCCTATTGGTGAGTAGAAGGCCTTTCTGCCCAACGGTACATGTTATGCACCACTACAACTGTACACCAAGCTGTGTTTCAGTGCGTTTCTCCATCCATCTAAGTGTAATTGTCTGTTTGTTTTCTTCTAGCCAGGTCTGTCAAGTTGGCTTTGAGGTGATCTGCTTTCATTGCTGGATCTATTTCTCTCTATCTCTTCCACAGTTGAGGCCCTGTACAGGGACACGTATCCAGAGTACCTCCAATACATCTACCTGGTAGCACCCGTGTCCCTGATGCTTCTGAATCCCATTGGCTTTGCCTTATGTGAGATCCAGAAGTGGAAAAATCAGGGAAACCAGCAGCAGAGCAAGCTACTGATCATGGGACTTGTAGTTTTACAGGTCCTGAAGAACCCTATAGTGTTCATGGTCATCATTGGCATCATCGCCCACTTCCTACTGGGCCAGAGAATTCCAGCCTTCATGGTTGAATTTGTGGATGGCCTGGCCAACTCTTTTGGGGGCGCAGCTCTGTTCTACTTGGGTCTGTCCATGGTGGCCCAGTTGGGAAAATTAACCAGGTCCACAGTCGTGACACTGATATTACTTATTACAGCAAAACTGTGAGTGGAAAAGAGGAATGCATCTGCTGCCCTTGATATTGCTTTTATATATAGATTTTCTGTGTAATATTTTGTGATATCAAATGATCTCATGTATAATGAGACGTTCCCTGGGAGTGACAGTCAGCAGGTCAGGGCCTCGAGAGTTGGCTACTGCCAGCATGTTGTTTTGTTTGAGGGTTTGGATGACTCCGACCTTTCTTAGACCACAAGCGTTTAAAAAAACACGGATGACATGTTGAGAAGCCTCATGGTTGTGTCATATGATAAGTTACTGTATGTAATTATTTAATTCAATCCTAATAGCAGTGCATTTCACAGAGTAGGTTAACTAACCATTAAAATAATGGCACCAATCTTTTCCTTTTGAATTTCACACATTCGCTGTCGTTTCCTCTTTAGGTTGCTGATGCCCTTAATTTGTAAGGACATGGTGGATCTGTTGGACAATAGCAACACCAGCTCTCTGAACCACTCAAGCCTCTCCAACTATGCCTTTCTTTATGGAGTCTTCCCCACTGCACCAAGTGTGGCTATCTATGCTGCCCATTATAATACAGAGCTAGAAGTTGTGAGTTACCTTCTATGTGACATTCAAATACCTATGCAGATTCTGGACCTTTGTGTTGTTGTTTTTTGTTGCAGTATATGTCATTCTTGTGTTTTGCTTCCCAACAGGTTGCCTCTGGGATGGTAATAAGCACATTTCTCTCAGCTCCGATAATGTATGTTTCCGCCTGGTTACTTACAATCCCTTGGATGGATCCTAAGCTTTTGATGAATTCACTGCATAATGTTAGCTTTAACATAAGCATCGTGAGCTTAGTTGCCCTGGTGAGTGATAACCATCCACTTCATTGTGAAATAAGCACTATCATTAGGCTTCTCTTTCATAACTGGCTTACTGACAGGTGTTGTCTTACATTAGCTATTCCTCTTGTTTCATTTGTATGCTGAAGTTAAGGAAATATCCTGTCAGGGCACATTTTGCTAATGATATTGCACAACTCCTGTTAGGTAATACTATGTAGAGACCGTGCTAAGACATTTAGCATCAATTGAATTGCATTTGGAAGCAACGATACAGAGATACGACTTTGTGTCAGAAGTTTAAAAAAAAACAAGAAATGTGACATACAGTATTTATAGGTGTTATCTTACATTAGATCAGGAGGATATGGGTGAACTTATTAATTCATTCTCACTTTCATCACATGTTTTAAGGAACCAGATACATATCACTAGTACAAAAACGTGACAACTGTCCTATCCTTTTGATTCATCACTCTTTGTAGATTAAGTTTCATAATTTGTAATTGAGAAACCTCTGTGTTTGTATGACAGGTATGGACAATAGCTGTCATGTTTTTAAGTAAGAAATTCAAGAGACTACCTCACCTGTTTACAATCAACCTTTTCTTGGCACAGGTGAGCACACGTACACCATACTCTCATTACTGAATTATTGCATCACGCTTTAATTAAACTGCGATGTACAGTACTACAAGAAATCTACCGTAACTGATGTCCATTTTCACACCGTTCACTGCCTTTTATTGCAATTTTAATGCCTCCAGTCTCTAACTTGTATTGGAATGGTCCTGTGGAACTTTGTGATGAGGGCCGACAGCTTCCTCGGGCAGGTTCTGACATTCACGCTATTATGTACCTCACTCTACAGTACTTACGTGTGGCCAGGTATGCTCCCTATACACACAACCCTCTACCCACCAACCTCACGTAAACATATCACATTATCCCAATGGGCTCTATGATGTGAAGTGGAGCGAATGCTACTTTTATAATACATATTTTGTTGTTTTAGGTTTAATAGCACTCTCTCTTGTGCTGATGAAAAGGGTTGAGAACCTAAATATTTCACCTGGCATCTGGGTCATTGCAGGCTGGGGGTGAGTCGCTCTCAGAAAGAATGGACAAAGAAATGAGGCTAAGCTGGTTTGCAGTAGGGATGGGTCATTCACGAACGATCTGATTATTTGGCTCTTTCCCATCACTAGTGGTTTGCCTCGTGCATGAACTGACCGCCGTGACTTGGGCTATGTTCAGACTGGCAGCCCAAATCCGATTTTTGGCATATCCAGATTGGAATCAGATTGCTTTTTATCAAGTCTGAACAGCAAAAAAAAACACATGGAAACGGATTTTTGGTAATCAGATTTGAACCACATTCATAGGTGGTTTGAAATGCGATTAAAATCGGATGTGTCTCAGTCTAGACGCTCTAGCCTCTCAAATCAGATATCAAACTGTCCTTTACGTCACTCGCAACCCGTTTCTCCACAGATATTGGCTGCCTTAAGTGCACGTCTTGACGTATGAGACCGGGTCGTAGGTGCTCACAGAGCATGTCAAACGTTCCCCGGCGCATTCTGAAATTGGCATGCCATCTGTCATCATCAAAAGTCCCGAGGACTACATGTTCCCACCAGTCATTACTTTTCGGAAAGCACCACACCTCTCACTGCACAGTGATGCTGCCGTGACTACAGCCCGGAACATTGTCGCTGATGTTATCTGGTGCGATGGAGGAGTTCTGCACCGTGGCTAGAGATTGATATGGCGTGAAGGGCAAGATGACATATTCTTCCATCAGTTGCTGTTTTGTTGTTGTCTGCACTGTTTTGTACGTAGGCACACCTACATCGTTACCACAGCAACCAATGCAGATAGGTTGACGATGTCTGAATGCACAAATCTGATCTGATCACTTGCAAATAACAGTGTGGACAGTCAGTCCTAAAGATTGGATTTGAGAAACTAATTGGATTTGCCTGCAGTCTGAACAAAGCCTTGAAGACAGGATCCACCCTTAAGCAGAATTTACATACAGTATATGTTATTACAGTTGTTTTAAACAGGTTAGCCTAGATTCCTGAGTAAACTTTATTTATATGGCACATCCCACACAAGCAGCTCAATGTGTTTCACAAAAAGTATTACGGTAATAATAATAAAACAATAAAGCGGTAGTACAAATAAGAATAATAAAGCAATACAACAATAAAGCGGTAGTACAAATAAGAATAATAAAGCAATACAACAACAAGCGCACCAGAATAAGAGTAAAAACAATAATGAAATAACCTGGATGTAGCAGCAGTAACAGTAATACAAATATACAGTATACTGGCTCTAATCAAAGGCTCTAGAGAAAATGAAGGTTTTGAGGTTACTTGTAAAAGAGGACAAGCTTGTGGCACACCTCAGATCAACTGGCAACCTGTTCCAACAACTGGTTTCTAGCTTTGGAAGTTATTAATGTTTGCAAATATTGATTGAGCTGTTGAAGATCATATAAATAGCATTAATTCTGAGTTTTGCTTTTATGACTGTTCAATCTAAATATTACATTTGTTTTCAGATGCTTTTTCAACGGCTAGGTCAGCTCTTCTGTTGTAAATGGTCCTACTTATTCTCATTATTAACAGGGTTCCAGCCTTAGTAACTGCAGTATTGCTCATTTCTGGGGGGGAAATGTCTGACACGATTGATTCAGCATTCTTTTACGGCAGACCGCAGGTAACAATATATGCACAACTCATTTTCCTGTCGTCTGCTGATATTAATCTGGTGTATTCTCAGTAGCTGTTAAGGAACTGTTATTGAACAAACTGTGAATTAGTCTTTATATGTGTGTTCTTTGTCAGATAATCTGCACCACAGTTGTACTTGCCCTCAGCATACTGCTGGGAGGAGGCTCTCTTGTGGGCCTCAGTAGAGGGAGCTGGGACCAAAATGACCAAGTCCTGGAGGGAGACGTCTCATTAGGCACTGCAGAGGATCTGAGGCCTGAAGGTGAACCAGAAAGCCAGAGACTGTTTGAGCCAACCACCACATCCGGAAGCATCAACAGAGGTACTTTCTGTTCTCTTATTGAGAACTAATCTAAATTAATCACTCATGTGTTTCAAGCTGTCATTATGATGACACCGAATAAACACCAATGTTGTCAATGTTATAGTTTGTTTGCTGATTATCATATAATGTGATCTCAAGAATAGACAGAGATGATCACTGGTGTACATGGATCAGTTTATGCTTTTATTATCGCGCAGACAGGCTCACACTGCAACGTTACAGCGTCTTAATCAGAGTCAAGGACAGACGGAGGCAAAGGTAACATCTTAAATGGCTTGCTTCAATCACGTCCACAGTTAGAGGAAGGGGGGAGTGCATTCAATAAGCCAAGATGTCTACAATAAACAACCATATAGACAAAATGACAGCCAGAAAATGTTTCAATTACAAGAGTTGAAGTAGGCCTATACAATTACAAAAGAGAATACAAAGTAAATGATGGAGATTCAGAAGTATGAAAACCTTGTGGTATGTCTGGAGGAAGTTTAGTTCCTCATTTACACAAGGCAACATTAAACATGCCATCCCCCACAAATGAGGCGTGGGCCACTACATGTATGTAACAAACATGTCACCTTGTTTTGACCGGTAATTGTAGCACCCTCCCTTGGGTCAATCTGTGTCATTTTGAAAATGCCAGAATTACCGACCATCATTTCCCCAAGTTTCGTTCGGATCAGTGGTTGAGATATTGGATATGTGATTGACAGATGGCTGAACCTAAACTATAAACTGTATAAACCACATGTAAACATACAGCTTTTTTTGGTCAGGGTCAGGTGCACAGCACCAGAATACCTTTTTTAAGAAGCTTTCTGAAACACGTTTCCCTCTAAGACAAAAGTGGCATGTAGAATAGGGGCTGCACAATAACTCACATTTGAATATTTGTTTCATTTTAGTTTCTATTCATATTACATATTTTTAGGTGAACTAAAGAACTGCGTAACTAGTATGTGCATTTGCGCGCTGTCCCACTTTATTTGGATAGTCCATTGCTGATACTCAACTTCCTATGAAGTAAGTGTAATGTGTCACTAAAAAGTCTACTGAGTTTCAAGTGATACTCATAATTGTGTGAAAAGATATTCAGTGTCTGGGCCAGGGTTAATTTTTGGGTTGGGAATAATGTTAGAAATAGGGCCAAGTTAGCGTTGGGTTTAAAAACGGTGTGACGGTTGGGTTAAGGTCAGGGTTGGGGTTGCATAGTCTGTGGAGATGCATCCAATAGGCAAGTGACATTTTGTTGAACATCTACTTTGTCACCTGATAGTTGAGTATCAACATTCGACTATCCAAATAAAGTGTGACCTTGCTTTCTGCTTATAGTGTGAATTGAGGTGATGTTCAGGTGAGGTGCCGTCCAGAATGTAGTAATATATTGTCAGAGTTTGACTTTGTCTCTTTGTTATCAGAGTGCCTCATATGTGACTGTGCCCAACCCCAGCCCATGCCTGATATGATTATCAGCTCAAATATAAACAACACACCAACCATGCACACAGGTACTTAAAAGCAACTGACCCACATTTTTGTTAAACGCACAGTGACAGATATATATTTTATAAACGCCAAGCTTTACGTATTTTACTATTGACCCTAATGAAAGAAATCAAAACGGCACAGAATAACCATAACCGTGCATCCTGTTTGTAATTCAACTTAGACCTCCAAACTTGGCTGCTTGCTTTTGTAACCCACATAAGCTGCAGTATATTTAAGCTGTGTTCTGCTGCCTCCCCCCAGATCAGTGTGGAAATAGGTGTGAGTCACCAGACAGCCTACTTATCCAAGTGGAGCAGCTTCAGCAGGTTGCAGACGCTCAGACGACCCGTCATGTGCTGTTATGTCTGCTTCTGATTGTCAGTTTGCTTGCTGTGAGTAAACCACCGCCATTCACTTCTACGATGATGTTGAATTAGCCGTAGTCCCGACATCAATATGTGCAGTGTATCACAAACAAACGCAGAGACAAACGGGTTAGCTATTTCAATTCTGTCAATTAACAAGTAACTTAAGACATCAGTTTTTCGGTTCAAATAGTAGAAGAACAGACCAAATAGTAAATGCAAATCATTCTTTGCCTTTGGATTACTAGCAAGTTACCGTGAATGTTTAGACAATAACCAGAAAGCATTTGAAAGGTAATTCAATATACTTTTCTGTGATTGACACTAAATAAAAATGCCCTGATGCAATACTCCACTCACCTGGTTTTGCAGGCTGGCACTATCAGCAGTATTTGCTAATACTACCCAAGTCAAATATAAAATCCATGTTTGTTTCTGTTACCATTTTACTAGAATTTGTCCAGCTGCCTGTGGTTGCTCTTCAACCGTGTTCCTGGTAGACTTTACTTAGAGCTACAATTCTTCTGTGCTGTGGCCAACTACGGACAGGTAGGTGTTCTCAAATGCACCGAGCATGTTTTTTTTTTACTCGGTATTGCTGTGGCGACGGTTGTGTTTTCTGTCTCCAGGGGTTCCTTTCTTTTGGGCTGTTTGGACTGGACAAGCATTTGATCATACTGCCATTTAAGAAGAGGTAAAGAACATTTATGTCATGAAACATTGCCACACTCTTAAGCACATTCAAAGCTGTGATAGTTTTATTTATTTTTGTGTGTGAACGGTGTTTAGGATATACAGTCTGTGGTATGGAAAGGAGCAAGAAGAGCAGCCAGAGAGTGATTTACCTGAGGACATCAGGATGACTTGCACCCAATTCACCAAATACCACAAGGACCAGTGTTTTCAGGACATTGTCCAAAAGAGAAGGTGAGAGCTCAGTCTTACTAGTAGACACCAGCTACTGCTTTGGTCAGAGGTTGATGAGAAAATGTCTTTCTTGAATGTAGCCTTGAGTTGATCTGTAATTGCGTGTTAGGAAACAGGCACAATACTTAAAAATACGATCTAAATACCATTTCTCCGTTTTGGTGCATGTGCTCGGCCGAGTGTGACTATCTGGCCTCCGTCTGTGCAATGTCTTTCTCTCGTCCCTGCTTTTCGTGGCTAGTCATGTAGAGAAGTTAACCGGCCCCTGGGTGAATACTTCCTTTGACTCACAGGTGTGGGGAGAGGACCATGGTGGACTCTTTCCTCGGCTGTGAACTGGTGGAGTGGCTCCTGTACGTGGGCTTGGCTCAGGACCGTGGCGAGGCGCTGCTCTACGGAACTCGGTTACAGCAGGGTGGCGTGCTCCAGCACATCAGGCAGAAACATGGTTTCCAGGACAGTCGCCTGTATTACCGCTTCATGACGTAAGGCCCGAGGGTCAAAGTTCAGGGTTCAACTTCATTTATCCCAAAGTGGGTAATTAGCTTTGCAGTACATAAGGCACAGTACATAAATATATGACTACAGATGTCATCTGAGGTCAGGAAGCAGCTATAAACAACACTGACCTTTTAAGGTAATTCAGCAGCATGAGGTCGTCGCAAATCAGGCAGTACTAATCCTGAGTCACTCAGTTTGCTGCTTTAAGTTTTTTGCATATATTGTTATGCAGTCAAAACTTGCACTTGTGCTGTGTCAGTTTTTGTTATTGCTTTTCATGACATCACAAGCAAATTGCCACTGACATTTTGAATAAATGATGGCCATATTGTGGTAGTGTGGCCTCAAAAACCTCTTGAATGCCTGGAAAATGAGTCAGAACTCAGGGAATGTCAAATGCATCGGTTTGCCTGAATTATTTTGTTGTACTGTATATTTCACTTGTAAAAACAAGGTATTATTTCATAACCATCTTCCTTAACATAATTTTTCTGGATTGAATGTTGGAAAGTACTAGCTAATCTGCTGTAATTCATTTAGTCGCTCTGGTTACTTGGGAATGTAAGTAGGGAACTATGTGCCACATCAGTAATTTTGGGGTTTTGGGCATTTGGGTTAAAGTGCAAAGGACTCGTGTTCTTATTAAGGCAGTGTTAGCAACATTGTGGATACAGACAGAATTGAAGTCTATACACACCTTGTTTAACAATGATTGTATTTTATTTAAATTAACAGATTAACGCACATTTTATGACAAGAGCTGCATACTTACAATCCTGTTTGTTTTTTTAAATAAATGTTACTACTGATTGTTCTTTTCCATTTCTCTTGGATTCTATTAATAAATGAAGAGTGAAACAGTCATTTCAATATTCACTATATTATATAATATAGTACCCATTACTAAAATGTTACCGCCCAAGTAGTTGAGGCTGCTCATTCTTTCACCCAATTATGATAAAAGTATTTTGATATATATATTAATGCAAACATGTATTAGCAGGTACCTGTACCCGACTTAAAGGTCAACTACAAACCAGTCAAAATATCTTCACTTATACTGCCACACTGGAAGACTAGTGCTGTGCTTGAGACAGGTTTTCAGGCCCCTTATCATCTTGTCCCATACACACTCATCTCCTCCTGGACAGAGTCTGAGAACAGATTCACCACCAATGTAGAGTCCTGAACACCATTTGAGAGAAGCTTCTCCATCTCAGCCATCTTCTCTTTTTCTAGTTTCCTCATATTTTGCATCATCTTCTTTCCTCTCTCCTAAACAGAAACAAATAATTCATAATTGCATAACGGAGTCAAATTCAATGAGTGCACCTCATCTTTAGATAATTTGCAGGCGTGAGTTGTTAAGTGTTTTTAACCTTGCCGGTCCCCATGATGGCAGCCACCACGTCATGTTTGAGAAACAACGGGTGCTTGCGATTGGGCTTGCTCTGGAAACGGGGTTTCTTCTTTACAGGGTCATCGAGACCATAGCTGGGAGAGCAGGTCTGCTTCAACTGATTAATGTCATTCACAAAGATGAACGGCTTGAAAACAGACCTGTCGTACAAAAGAACCATTCAGCAAATCTGCTTCAACGCAGTCAAATTGAATAGAGAGGATGCATTACACGACAAAGCAAGATCAGGTGCTGTACCTTTCAGGGTCAGGAGTTGCAGTAAAGTAGTGAACCCCCGGCAAAGCAGGATCCTTGGGTATCACAGACACCATGCTTCCTGTTGTCATGAACGCTCCCTCCATGTTGATGCCGCTGTCCTTATCCCTCAGTATGTCCATCATCGTCTCAGCCGTGATGCGACCTTCAGTAAATGAAATAGACACGTGCATAAATAGTTGCTGGTCGAAGCCATGTAACCGTTTTCCTCCTGATCAAAGGCGATCCCAATTTCCCGCATTGAAGTGCATGTTGACCGACCGTTGCTTTTTTCCAACAAGTTCTTTCCTTCACAGTATCGGCTGCCAGAGGCCTCTATTCTGGCTGTAGTCAAGTGGGAGTAGACTTCAGCAAAGTTGAACTGGGCCTTTCCGTCCCACCAGCCTTGGCGCCGAGCATATTCCCTCATCCCTGGATGCTCCTTGTCTATCTTGGTTGTTATGCCATACTGATTTGAGATGTTGCGATATCCATCTAGGGCAGGTTAAAACATGATCAGCTATAAAAAAAATAATAATAAAGCATTCTTCGACAATACATATTCTGCTGTTATTGAAATGCAACCTAATCAAGGTAGTCTGTTGAATGTCCTGCGACTGGCTGGTCGCGGGTTCAATACTCGTGAAAATCAGTATCCATGCGATTCTGTGTCTTGTCATTTACACTATTTAGGCTCTTTTGCAAGGTATTTCTGATTCATATTTAGCCTTAGCTGAATTCAGGTTTGGCTGGAAATACTGCAGGGGAAGCAATGACTATTAACTTAGTCCCTTCTGCTGTATATAATATGGCAAATCGGGGTCCATCCTTAATATTGCATTTCTGATTACCTTCCACTCGCTCCGCTGCCCAATACTTCCCTGACGTTTCTAGCAGCCATGCCTCCTTTCTGTCTGAGATGAGGAAGCTGTTGTGGTAAGTGAAGCCGCACTCATCCTCCATGCAAGACCCTCCCTGGCCATGTTTCTCCAGCAGCTCAGTAATGACATCCACAGCTTTCTCAGCCGTACCGGCTCTCTCAAGTCCAAGTCTGTCAATCGTAGAGTCATAGATTCAAGTTTTGCCTCGTCCATGAGAATTCCTCACTTTGAACTGCTCTTTTAACGGTGTAACACAACAGCCTGGTTAGCTGATAAGTCATGTACAGCTTTATTTCAGATTTCGACATGTTGTGTGGGGAGTTACCTGAGGAGGTCCATGCCGAGAAGAGCCTCCTCGCCATCAGCACTCTCCCTGCCCCATACCGCTTCATTTCCAATACACACTTGGTGCTCATTGGCGCCCATTTCTGCCCCCCACAGCCAAGCTGGTCTGCTCAATACAACCGCATAGGTGTGGGCAGCCTGCTCGATCTCTATGTAGGTGCACTTTTCACAAGAGGGGGAGAGAGACGGTTAACAGCAGCAAATATCAATCATAGTCTGGGGTAATGGAGGTAGCGACAAGCAGTCTACCTACCTCAACCTTCTCCCCTGCGTCATAGTCTCTGGCAGGGACATACACCACCTCCTGGACTTCATCACAAGGCCTGTCAGAGTTTTTCCCAAAAACGATGCGTTGCCCCTCAGTGGAGGGGGGCAGAGCCACGAAGGTGTCACAGGAAGACGGGCGCATTGTGGAAAGCTGTCAGGCGACCCAAACAGCATTAAGTTAGCTGATGTCTGGTCAGCTATACAGTGTGATTAACCTCACCACAAACGGCCACATGACTACATCGCTGATCTGAGTTCAGATGTAACACCAACACACCAGACATCCAGGCAACGTCAACTAAAACCTGTATCGTATAGTTTACACACTACTTACCGATGTTCACCAGTTCTAACGTTACATGGTTTAAAGGCAAGTCGCGCTTCGGTCTCCCTAACCCGGAAACAATACTGTCGAATGACGGGGCGTAAAGTAGTTTCTCGAAGCTTCACGAGTTAAAGAAGAAGAAGAAGAAGAAGAGGGGGGATTAAAGGGGATTCAACGCACGACAATCACATCAATTCGCACGTTTTTCATTCGTATATGCTGCATATATTTTTTAGATTATCATATTAATCGTCATTGAAGGCTGTCACACTGTGTCACAGCTATTCCTATATCTTACTTGCTTCCAAATGTAACGTTAGTGCTCGAGCACCTGCCCTTTTGCCCTCCGACCAGATATGGGTCCTTTTTTAAACGAACGAATCACGTTCGCTCGCGGCAGAGCGGTGATGTTCAGGGACAGCTACTGAAACAAACGTCGCTCTCTGATGACCAGGACGAAGGGGAGCTGGAGGGAGAATGAGGGTGACGGCCTCATAAAACAACAGTCCCCTTGACACCATCAATGTAGATTGGGCTAGTACACTGTTTCAGATAAAATGTCTACACTCATTGGCTTTGTGCGGTCTGTAGTTGTTACACACACGTTCCCAAGTGGTTTCTTTAGGTTTTTCTTGTTGTTTTTTGTTGCTGTTGTTGATGTGCTTGTAGGTTTACCTTACGCACCTGTGTATTTGTGACATTTGACATTGCCCAGGGCCACAAACCTTTTCCAATATGTAGGGGACAAACACAGATATAGCCTAAATTCAACATTAAAAAATGATTGGAGACATGACGTTTCTCTGTATAGGGCACCAAAATGGCCTGATCTACTAGGCCTACTTTGTAGTTTGGAGGGTGGATTGGTTGGTTTATCATTGTATTTATTCAGAGAACAGCCTTTTTCAATTTTGTGTAAATATTTCTTGATTTTTAATGGTTATTGATTTTATAGACCACTAAAGTTTGCACAGTGGCATTGTTTTCTTTGTTGCGGCCAATGCCTGTCCTGGTGATACAGAAATAGTGAATGCTAAAGACCATCGCCTCTGTGTGAATTGATACAGTAATTTTGTTGAAACCTGTTGAGTATTAAACATCTGCATGAGTGTATGGGTATTGAAATCAATAAATATGTTAGAAAGTACAAGATGTGCCACTGTAAACATACTTTTTTTCAATAAATAATTGTGATAAATAATAATTGTTTTGTTTTTTTCACTTGAGCACCTGCCCATCAAAAATGTCTGTGCACGCCACTGTTGATCAACTGATGAGAAGCTCAATTCATTTAAAAAAATCATAATATAGCCCTTTTATACACGCATTCTCAAAGGGCTTTACATTGCATCATAGATACGTCATCATACATCATAAACATACATCAATCAATTATATTGTTCTATACACGATCGTGTTTCTGAATAGAGATAACTTACGTTAATCTATATAACGTTAAGTAACGTGAAATGTGCCATTTGACATGTTGCTTCTGCAAAGCACGTTTCCCCTTAACGCTACAATACGACAAGCGGCCATCTTCGTCGTGACGGCGCTTGTTTACGTCGTCGCGGAAGAGGCTAACGCTAGCGACGCTGTGCCAGCTAACGTTACGTTTTCCATTCGACTAACATTAGTTAGTCTACACGTTGTTCAGTCATGGGGAAATCATTTGCTAATTTTATGTGCAAGAAAGACTTTCACCCTGCGTCGAAGTCAAATATCAAAAAGGTGAGTGCTACTGTTACGCTACAGGACTTTAGGTTAGCCTGCTAACTAGCTAAGGCTAATGTAATCGCAGCCAACTAGCTAGCTAGCTAGCTTATCTTCCTTCATTACAAGAGAGCTAACGTTATAGAGTTTTGATAGCTAAGTTACGGGTGGAAAATATTGAAGTGAAGTCAAAGTATACGCTTTGATTAACAACAAAACAATCCGTGGAGAAAAAAAACACATTTGAGTTAGCTTGCATGTTTTAATCGGTAGCAATAGTAATTAACGTTACTTTGGCGACCAGTAACCTTCTATCTTCTAACTGTCTTTAACCTAAGAAGAGCTTGTTCTCCCTCAAGTCATTGATTTATCTTGTCTGAACGACAACATCAGGCCACCTTGATGTTTTCACTGCAGTGATGTTTGCCACGGTCTAGGAGGGCCAAGCTCAATATTATTAATAATAGTACAACACGTAACGTTATAACATTAAGAAGCATCGCACCATATTCTCCATCCACAAGTTAAAGATTTCGTTAGAAAATTGCATATATTTCAAAATAAAAACTGACCCTATCCATTAAAACGTTGCGGTTTCCTCCCACAGTCAAAGACATGCAAATATATGTGTTTGTGTGTAGTACGTGATGTGATGTACTATGTATATGATGCATGCAATGTAAAGCCCTTTGAGACATGCTTGTATAAAAGGGCTATATAAATAAAGATTGATTGATTGCTGTATTGCAAGCAAATACTTTGATTGCCTGAGAAATTATATTCTATTTTTCGTTTTGCTGTAAGTAGAAATATAATCTGCCTGTAAAAATCTAAGATGTCAATACGTGTGTTTGATTGTTTTGTTTACTAATGTGTTTAGATAGGTGGGTAGGTCAGTAATTGCATGTAGGAGTACACAGGCGTAAAACTTCAAAGTAGCTAAGTACAGTGCGTCTCTTTGTATTGCAGGTATGGATAGCGGAACAGAAATTGACTTACGAGAAGAAGAAGCAAGAAGACCTTATGCAGGCGTATCTGAAAGAGCAGGACACTTACAACAACAGGTTAGATCAATATTGCACAGCAGCTCTGCTGCAGGATCAAACCTTGGTTCTCCAAAAGAAACAAGGGTTTTTCAATAATAGCTTAATTTTTATATGGTTATAAAATATACATACTGAATGATTTATCTGGGCACTTGGGTCATTAAAACTACTCAACAAACGGAGAGGTCTTCATTTACCATTGACCGTAGTAATAGTGCTGTTTGTACCCCTAGTCCCTCACAATGAAGCAGGGCGTAGACTTATTTGGTTTGGGGACCCCCCTCACTGTAGCGCGTTCTCACTACACAACACAGAATACACTTTTGTCTTATGATGTTAGTATGAGCACACATATTGTACAAATAAGCATGTAAACAAGTGGTACCTGAGAACAACAGCAACACTTTATTTAAATTGACTATGAATAACTACCTATAACTAATGACTATATTGAAATGAAACAATGACTATGGGGTTAAAGTGCAGACTGACCAAGTATTAAATATGACTACTTTATTAAATCAATCAATCATGTTTTATTTATATAGCCCTTTGAGACATGCTTGTATATATAGTACATCATATACTACACTACACACAAACACATGTATTTGCATGTCTTTGACGTATTATTGAAGTATATGTTAATTTCCCCCCAATATTACATTTTATCCCCCATTTTACGGGATCAAAATTCATCTGACAAATTAACACAAACTTGAATAAAGTAGTCATATCAGATAGCACTGATGAACTGACAGTACAGAATAAAAAGACTGATAAAGTGACCATCACTGTTCAAAGATAGATCTTTTTAATAGTGGTGTCTAACACCATCTATTGACTGGTTATCACCTTTAAATAAAGTAACACTCAACACTCTAAACAGGGTCTAACATTTAGACCCTATTTAGACTCTAGATACAAAAAACACTTGTTTTCTATGGGGACCTCTAGTGGCTGCAAGTCCCTAAGCAGCCACTTCCGGCCCTGCAATGGAGGGCTATGGCTCTTTTCCGAAGACCTCCTACTTTACATTTCACTTTGTACTGACATTTAACTTATCATTGTTTGCTCTCCTCTAGATTGCTGCTGGGGGATGATCGTGTTAAAAATGGTCTCAATTTCATGTATGAGGCTCCACCTGGAGCATCCAAAGGTAAATCATTACAGTCACTTGAGCTGAGCATTTTCTGACCGCTGCTAAATTAATAATATTTCCCATTTCAACCGTCGGATTGTTTAGAAAATCATGCTTAACCTCGTATTAATTGTTCATTCTTTCCTCCTTCTGTCCTGAAGAGGAAACAAAAGAGGTAAAGCAGAGTAAATTACAAAGCAACACAGCTGCACAATATGTACATGTTTTAAGTTGTTATCTTTTACATTTTAAGGAATATGAATCAATGTTCTGCGTGTTGGATGTGGTTTACATAGGTTTACCTACATTTTATAACCAGAAAGGTTTACATATTGGAATAACTAGAGTGTGTCTCTTTCTCAGGAGGGGGAGTCAGATTACAAGTTTGAGTGGCAGAAGGTGGCTCCTCGAGAGAAGTAAATACTTGATTTTTACTCACACATTTTTACCATTAAAATCTTGGCAGTATATAGACCAAGTGCTATTTCTGAGTTAGTAATATTTATTCTTGACTTTCTCCTATAGGTATGCAAAGGATGACATGAATATTAGAGATCAGCCATTTGGGATCCAGGTGCGGTGATTTTTCAAGCATTCACATTTGGTTAAGCCCTTGATAAAGTTAAAGCATGAGTTGTCCAATTTCATGTTTCAGTGTCATCAATTGTGAATCATGCACCATTCTAAAAATAATGCACATTATACATTTGAACCATATATACAATTTAAAAAAAGGTCCCTTATGAATTCTAATTCTATTTGATAATGAGATCAATTCCCCTGAACTTCACTTCTGTTTGATTGGAGTCATGTTTTTGCTTTGTTTTGAGGTGTTCACGACTTCACGTGGCCATCATATTTTATATAATGATCATATTAGAATGTGATTTCATCTCAAACATCGGACATATACGAAATTCAGACTGGTAGAACATATTTATTCATGTCTATTGTCCTTTAATGCCCAGGTGCGCAACGTGAAATGTATCAAATGTCACAAATGGGGCCATGTGAACACAGACAGAGAGTGTCCTCTCTATGGGCTGTCCGGTATCAACGCCAGCTCTGTGGCTACAGAGGAAGCAGCAGGTAGAGTACATTTAATAATGTCATCAACAAATATATTTTCCACTGCAGTTTCTACATGGTAATTTGAACAAACAATGCCTTTTTAGTCTTAACATTCTGTAATGTGTGTACGTTATAAAACACTACCTGTTCTATATTGATGCTATTGAATTACATTTTCAAGTAAGCATTGGTGCAGATATTATAGGTTCTAGTAGAGGGTTTACTCCATCATATTGACATTTGCATTATCTACATTAAGTATTACAAGTATAATTGATACAATTATATTTTAACCTTTGATATTAGGTTCCAGAGAAATGCAGAGTTATTCTAAACACTGGTCATTGTTAATTTTGCGCTGGAAAAGCTGTAGAATAATTTTGTCTGGTGCAAAAGAACGATTGAAAAAGAATATCTCCTTGGCTGTTGGATATTTGTGGCCAGTGGGTTAGCCTTTGTCTATCACAGACGTTGCAGCAGGCACAGCTACTGTATCTCCCCTCATGTTTCAGCTGGAGCTCCCAGTCTTGAGCTGATTCTGACTCCTGCAATCAGGGAGTTGAGTTGTAAAGTAATATGTTTACTCTGGGAGAGTCCAGTGCATTGTGTTGATGGTGGAGTGCTGTAATGGCGTCCCTCCTGTGCCAGGAGAAAAAAGGCAATTATTGTGTATTCTGATTCTCCTAACTGCTGCTTTGGCAGAGAATGATATTGTGTGATTTGCTCAGCCGGAAGTGGAGTGAGTTGATTTGATGTTCCATTCTGTTAACAAAGCCGCCCCTGAAATTCCCACTGTGGAGGTAGTGGTTGGCATGGGCTGACATCATTGGGACTCTGAGGCTGTGATTTGTGCTAACAGGTCCGTCGATGCACCCCTCTGAGTTAATGGCGGAGATGCGAAACAGTGGGTTTGCCCTGAAAAGATGTGTCCTTGGTAGGAATTCTACTGTTTGTGATCCATCGCAGGTAATCGTCTGTCTCACGCTCCAATCTTCACACACACAGGCTGATATACCAACACACACATACACACTCCCCTTGAAAGAGAAAGACGAAAAATATCCTTGGTATGTCCTTTGCCTACATATGATTGCTGCAAAGTGGCCATTTATGGGGGTAAAACACTGAACTATTCCAGTCTAAGCAACTTTAGTCAAGTGATGAGGTTTGACGAAACACGTTTTTATCACTGTTGAAAGGTGTTGTGCTGATATAATTGTCCCATGCAACAAATTGTATACATTTGAGGGGTTTAGCAATGGTATACATCTATCCCTTGTCTTTTTAATTTCAATGTTGGATGTTAATTGCTGTGATACTTGTATAGGATTATGTTTCCAGTGATGAAGAGGAAGATCCCGAGGTGGAATTTCTGAAGTCACTGACGACCAAGCAAAAACAGAAGCTCCTCAGGTAGAAGTGCAATACAATTCACAAAATGTAATTTAGTTGAATGTATTAAAGTTTAAAGGACTTGCCCCACATTGAAATTATGGGTGCCAATATTACTTTATTGGATTTAAAAAATGTTTTTATTTCCATGGTTTGGATACTTTTTTCACTCTCAAATTGATAGAGTAAGCTTAAGATGAGGACCGCCATTAAATTGTAGCTAAATATTAATTTTAATTGTATTTAGATATTTTGATAATAGTTTGACTTTTGCATTATTTGCAAAGGCTGCAAGACAATGGATGTAATGATGGAGTCTGAAAGAGAAAGCACATTTTGAGAGAAATGTTTATCGCTGTAAGGTAAAAACCTTCTATCTCCCAAATGTCAACTTTTCAGGAGCTAAGAAAAACAGCCATGTTTTCAGATTGACCACCATGCATTTTTGAGTTTATCCAGTGGTTTTTGAGAGGGTTTCATTAGCCCAAGGTGTCGTAGACCATGTAAATCGTCACACTATTATAACAGCAATACAAAGAAACTAAGAAAATTATATTTCTATTAATTTTAATATGACTGCTCTCCATGTGCTGTATTTCCCATTGACATTTAGCTTAAATCTGGGTGTTACACACAGAACATACTTATTGGACATGTATCAGCTGTTTTATTGGGGAATGTTAATTGTATAGGAAATGTTTTGTGTTCTTATTTTACAGGAAACTTGATCGCCTGGAAAAGCAGGAGAAGAAGGGCAAAAAACAGAAAAAGACAAGCAAACGAAAGCACAAGAAAAAGCACTGCAGTAGTGACGGCTCGAGTGACTCCTCCGATAGCAGCAGCAGCGATAGTGACTCGGACTCGAGCAGCCATGGCAAGTCAAAGTGCCAAAAGAGAAAGAAGAAGAAGTCCTGTCGGGATAACGGCACCGGGGGCGAGAGACGAGTCAAGAGTCATAAAAAGGGCTCTTCTCGCAGGAGCAGGTCACAGAGCCCTCACACTGGACAGAGGCGGCCTAAAGAGGAGGCCGGAGATAACAGACAAACAAGGACGGAGAGGGGAAGGAGCGAGAGTGGAAATCGCAGCCCGGAGAAAAACAACAAGCTGGAGGGAGGTCAAGAGAGAAAGAGACGCAACAGCGGGGACAGGCAGAGACCCAGCAGCTCCAAGTCCGGTCCGGACAGAAGCGGGAGCCGCGAGAGAGGCAGGCAGGGCCGAGGTAAAGACGGGCATCGCAGCAGAGGTGGGGAGAGGGACAGAAGTTGCACAGATGGAAGGAAGGACAGAACTGCTAATGGGAGGAGCAGAAGCCGGGAAAGGGGGAAAGAAAGGGAGTGCAGAGAAAGAAGCCGGAGTAGGAGCGCAGGCAGGAGAAGGGAGAAAAGAGAGAGAAGCCGAGACAGAGCAGAGAGAAAGCACTGACTTGCCCTATAACGGATTTTTGATGTACTGTATTTTTATTTTGACCCCATGACTTTCTTTTCCCACTTCCAGTCTTGGACAAAACGTGTTATGTTTCGGATGTTCTTTAGGTTGACTTGTAAGGGATATTTTAACTAGTAAGCAATCAAAGAGAGTGCCTCATCTTATTTTCTTCCAGTAGGGGGCAGCAGTCGATAGGAAATAACTTGAGACAGACCGCCACACTCTTGTGTTTCCTTGTATGTGTAAATTAATTGATCACTATTATGAGTAATTTGCACCTATATGGACCTTTGATGGGCGTTACACTCGTTTCCATGTTCCAGTTGCGAGTTCATATTGTTTTTGTTGCTGCGGTATTTTCCTGTGTTTTCATTGTTGTGACATTGTGTGATGGCGATGATGCCAGACAATTGTGGATTCCTGAAGAAAGATGACTTTATTTGCCGATTAAATTCTTAACCCTCTGAACTTTGTGCTGTTTATTTGCAGTGGATGAAACGGATAATCAACATCATAGACCTAATGAAAACCTATCACAACATGTGGATGTTTCTGTTGATTGATTACCGTGAGTGTGTATGCTGCTGAATTTGAGTTGAGCTTTTAACGGTTTTTTTTTGTTGAGTTTTACCCACAGCAATCTGTATTTTTGTATCTGTATGTTTTTATTGTGTTTTTGGTTCCGTTTGTTAGTTGATCAGGCCGCTGCTGTCGACATGATGGCAAGAGAACTGCGTGAACCTCTTAAGTAATGTGACGCGCCCTGCTCAAGTCCCGTCAGCGTCAAACTCCTCTGATATCCGCTTATCGTGGCCCAAATACCGCAGAAAGGAAACACCGACCGCCTCTTGTCCACTGCCACAACCAGCTCATCGCGCCATGTATTTCAGGCTTCACTGTCTTGTTGATATAGCTGTATATTTTAAGTTAAGAAACTAAATAATGATGTCAATTTTTTTCTTTTCATTTTAAAACATCTTAAAATAGCCTAATTATTTCCCGCTTATTATCGCATTCACACATTCAGTGGCTGGCCTCAAAAAAACATTGACACCATTCCGTTTTTCGAAACCGAGACTCGTGGCAAAACCCCAAAATAAATGCTTACCTTATTTAAAATAAAATATGTCTGTGCCAAACATGTTGATATTGTTCTGTTGCTGTTATTTGTCTTTTTATACATTGATGAAATTCAAATTGTCATTCTAATTTGGTCGTTTTCCCGAACTGACAGTTTCCTTGAAGCCGGTTTGCACAAAAGGAAATGGAAATAATTTCCCTCTATTGCCTTCTGGTCAATTGAACTTCATCTTCAGAAGGGAATTTAAAATGAAACACCCCAGAGGGTGTCTGGGTGAGACGCGTTCCCAGGCCCGGACTCACGCTGTAATTATTCCCCGGGTTTCTCTTTGGGAGTCGGACGCTGCACTGGGTAAGCACAAAGAAGTCCGAGCGCATCCTTGAACCCTTTTCAACACGGGGCCACTGATATTCAAATAACACGCAGGCGCCGTTTGACTGCGCCGAGCAAAGGAGCATTTCGAATTCATCATTTGCATGTGGCTCTTTGCCCTTCTGTCCCCCAAAAGTGTCCAAAAGTGTTCCCATAACATCGAGTGGTTTCTGGCCAAGAGAGAGAGAGAGAGACGCCTCATCCTTAGTCTCGGTCCTGCCGTTTGGTATGCAAATTAAAGCAGTTAATTTGGACAATTATAATAAATATTCAGGGTCCTTTCTCGCCAAACCCCCCTTGGAAAACCCCCGATAAAGTGAAACTGAACAAAAGATGTCTCGGAGATTAATTAGATAGTTGATAAGACACGAATCCCTAATCGCAAATACAAGACACATGGGGCTGCGATGTGCTCCGAGTCATAATTAATACCGTTTAACAAGATTTTCATTTGGGCATGAAATGTCTTTTCCGGGACATTAACCATTGATTTATTCCATAGAGGAAATAGTCAAAGATGACGTGATGGACTTTTAAGAGATATACAACATTCGGCCAAATCAATTCCTAAATAACCTAGAATTTGATTTGATTTGAATAAAAAATAATGTGGTAAAATAAGATTAAAATCTACATCACACAATTACAGCCTCGGGTTTTTTGGTTGTTGTTGTGTTTTTTTGTAAAGATGTTTTTAATTACGATAAAATGAAAGGCTTATACGTGTGACTTTATACAGGTAAACATTTATATATAGATTATTTTTTTAAGCAAAGAAATAAAACGGTTAACAAAAAGCTTTTAAGAAAAGAAAGAAGAAGAAGCTGTGTACATACATATCCACAAAGTGCGTCGAAAGTAAACTCCCTGATTTTCAGGATACCAAACACGAATGAAACCATCAGAACATTTACATGGAAATAACACACAGTTCGCCGTCATATACAAGATGCGACTCACACTAGTGTCCAACCGAAGTCAACAGGTTTTCGCGCAGCAAACAAATCCGTCTCACCCTCAAGACGCCTCAAACATGTCCGGAGGCCGCGCGTCGTTCAGTTCGTTGCAGTTCTATTGGAT
>OMOT01078222.1:0-18297 GCA_900312575.1 Acanthochaenus luetkenii
ATGTTGCCTTAATGTGTTTAGTTGCTCCACACAAGGACGAGGGGTTTTGAATGAAATCATAAAGGACACTTAGATTGCCGTTACATGGAAGAGGGGATCCCATATATCACACCCCAGTGTGTGTTCATTTCCAGGAAATGACTTAGGCCTTATGCTATGATAAATGGTTGATCTCTCCCTCCTCTCCGCTTCATAACCACATAGAATATAAGGGGGGGGAGATGCAGTAATGTCATACCTTTATTATGTTACTGATTGTGATGCATTTCATATACAACACATTCATTTTGGATTGCATTGCTTTCCTAATGATAAACACTACAGGAACTCATAATCCATACTAAATGTATAGGGGGAAAATGGTGTACAATGGTGATTCTGCTTAGTGTCAGTTTAAGCCAAGCCATTGACTCTCTTTCCGCCAGCATGCCTTCCATTCTTTCCAGCCAACTGATCTCTAAACCGTTTGTTAGCCTCGGCATTCAGGGACTGCAAGAGTCACTCCGCGAGGAGATTGGAAGGATGGGAAGACAGAAATAAAACGGAGAAAGTGAGAGAGTGAGTGAGAGAAAAGTCATCTCTGATCTTAAGTAACAATTTCACTTGGCATTTTGCCAGGGGAACGCAGTACTGATGAAAGAGTGCGTAGATAAAGGATGCAGAGGAGATGTCAGCCAGCCACAGAGGAGCGGAAGAGACAGACAGAGAGAGAGCGAGAGAGGAGCAGAGATGGAGAGAGAGTGAACCATTTGGACACCTCTGGCTAGATTCCCTTGCCCATTACAGAGTCTGGATCTGACTTCACATGCCATTAGAGACAGTGTAAATCAGCAATTAGGTGCACAAATGAAGAAATGTCAGCTGTTACCTGGAGCACAACAGGGCCTCGCCACAGAGCATTCCACAGACACACACACACACACTCTGCACGTTCTACATGCACGTAGACACCCATGCATGCACACGCTCACACAGTACTCCCCTCCCAGTTGAAGTAAACAGTTTTTGACTGAATTTGGCACTGAGCTGCCTGGCTCAATTAGAGCTATTTGTCGTAGTGTACAGTAGGTGTGACATCTGTCCCCTGTGGAAACGGAGCTCTCTGCTGCGAACCTCAGAAACAGCACACAGATGGAATAAAGTGCAAGAAAAGTGTGTGTGTGGGGGTGGGGTAAAATAAAAAAGAAACTAGGATTGCAGGGATATTTTGGATGCCTGCTTTGTGCCCCTTCTCTGGAAGCTTTGATGAAAGGAAACGCCTGACTCAGACACGGAGAGGTGAAAATGGAAATGCTGGGCTCCCTGAAGGGCAGGAATATTTTAGCCCTTTTAAGCTTGTGTTAAAAAAAAAGGCAAAAATCAACATCCCCCGTCTTCATTCACATGCATATATCATTTGCCACGTAATGTCTATCCAGCAGCGAATCTTTTGAACTTTCGGGCCATTCAGTATTAGGATGCTAAAGTTCATTGAAATGAATTTGCCTCAGTCTTGCCTCTCTGCACTTCCTTATACTCAGACTAGAATCTTTATATCACTTTCCAGCCACCCTCGCCTCCCTAACTTCCTTAAGGTAGTTTCGGTCTCAAAGCCTGAGTGCTATGGGGAGGACCCATACAGGACGGAGGAGGAGGAGACGAGAGGGAGAAACTGGGGTGTTGGAAAAGCAGGCCACTTTGCGGCGCTGTCAACAGAGTTGGCCTAATTATGCAGCCACCCAAACATTGGCCCATAACACACATACACACAATCCATGCAGCCGCTACTTCAGCAGACACACCTCCCGGCCCTAAGTCAGCAGAAGCCTCACTTTACAGCGTTTGGAGGTAAAGTGCGATAAGATCGAACATGAGCACGCAGTGTCCTGGATTCACTCTATGTCCAAGTGTCGGCTTGCCACTGTGAAGGATGGGGTGCCGTGACCTGGGGAGATGGAAGCGCTAGACCCCATCACTGGAACAATGCCCTCTGGGGATGTACTTGCTGTAATCGCAGTTATTTGACCAAACAGCTACATTAGCCATGGGGAACCTTTGCATGCACGTGTTTGTATTAGGGTGCGAGGGGAATGAGGATGTACGGCAGTGACATAAACATCCGATGTACACGTAGTCAGATATTCCACGCAGCTGAAATATTCCAGGATTTTCAGTGACCTCTGTCTTTTGCTGCATTTGTCAATGCTTTTTAAAGCAGCCCACACTCTCCTCCATGGTTTGCCTGGTAATTAGATATATTCCCAGTGTTCTGTGCTAGTGCTAAATGTCATTATACACCCCATATAGTTTCTTCCTGTGACCTAGGTAACACATTATAATTAATGCCTTTTTATTCCCACTGTACCCTTCAACATACACAGTCCCTACTTCACACACACACACACACACACACACACAGTCACACACACACACACACACACACTCCAATGCACACACACCCAGATGCATACCACCTCCTACCATCACAGCACCTGGTGCAAGCTGACATAGTAAGTGCATGGCAGTATCATACCAGGTAATATATGGGCAAATTAGAGTGAAGCCAATTCGCCCCCATGGTGGCAGGTTACTGGTGCAGCTGTCTGCCGTGGAAAAGTGCTACTTGCGGGAATAAGAGTGAAACAGTATCCCTGCGAGAGTGCCACTTTATCGGCTAGACTTGTTCAATTGGTGTAAGGACTAAGCAGGACGGCTCAGAGTCAGGCATAAATAAATGAAGTCAGACTTGTGTATGATAAATTAAATTCCCCACTCTACACTTTGGAAGGCCTCCAGTGTGCAGTTCAGAAATCCTGCCATCTTTTTTGGCCCATCATAATTGCGCGCGTATGTGCGTGTGCCGTCTTGCCTCTGTTAGTGTGACAGAACTTGTCACAGTTAGGTAGGCAAGGCTGCGGAAAAAATGAAGTTTGTTGACTGGGTGTCTGCGGCTCCTCGCTCACCCTGACACATTGCGGGTGCTTCCCATTTAGGTAACAGAGAGCTGGAAGGGCTTGAAGACGCTGGAGATACTTGGACAACAACCATGCAGCTAAAGGCAGCAGCTCCCTGCATAGAGATGTGTTTTCCAGGCCAAGCTTGGCAGCACGTTTACACTGCAGCCCCCAAACGCACGACAGGCGTGGCATACAAAAAAGAAGCCAACACCGTCTCCCAGATGGAATAGCAGGAGATGCCTTATGAGCCCTGTTACGAAAGCCGTGGAATGACTTCCCCAAAATAAAACCGCCCATCTAAGCAGAGTTTATATTCTTGCTGCTGCATCTCTCCCTCTCTCTACATCTCTCTACATCTCTTTCTCTCTCTCTCACACACACACTCACGCCCAGCTGAGTAAGCACAGATGCCTGAGTGACTTTTTACCTTTGCCCAACTTCCTTTTCCCCCTTGCCAGATGCCGTTTGTCTTTGTCCCTTTTGTCTTCCAAAATAAGAAGTATCTGGGGCCATCTGAGCAACGTGTGGCGGGATTGTGCGCCGCTGAGTTTAGAGAGGGGTTACTGGGTAGCCTTTATGTGACAGAGCCTCCCAAACATGCCGCAAAGTTGTCGTCTTTAGCCCTGGCGGCAAATAAACGCACACAAGGGGGTTTAGTAAGCTGATCTAACTGGCTGGCTGCTATCTACCGCACCCCCCCCACCTTGAAACAGGGCTTTGTATGCTAATGAAACGCCACAGATAAGCAACGGCAGGCAGGAGAAAAATGTGTAAGGCATTAAATTGTGGCATTGCTAGCGTTAAAGAATAATAATAATAACAGTGAGACGCTGGTTATTGACGTGTCTTTCATGACATGCCTCTATTGAAGAGTGTGACACTAATATCTGCCCTGTGGCAGAGGGAGAAGGGACCTCTGTTCATTTATTTGCATAAAAAGAGGGAGAAAAAAAGCACAGCATGTCAAAAAACATATACAGTAATACTTTCAAAATCCAATTTTGTCCCTTTATGAGACTTGGGAGTGTATATCAACAATAACACGGGCTCTAACACACAATTTAGAGTTATTCTTTCCCCTTTTTTTTTAAATCAACGTCTGTGCAAATGGGTTTGGAGATTGGGAGAAATGAAATTCTTCAAGTTGGCTGGAAGGAGGAGAAAGCTTATATTGCAGCAGTTTCTCTTCAGCTCACCCATGGCCTGATTGTAGCAGAGACACATGCCCCAGGTGCCGCCATGTGACAATCGGGCTCAGATGGGTCTCAACCGCCATTTGCCCCGTTGGCAGCTCTTTGCCTCCATATGCTGTGGAGTGGACAGGCAATGTGGGACGCTCGGCTGGCCGTGTGGAGTGGGTCACGGGGTATGGAGTCTGCCCAAGGCTAGCTGCCTGGGGATGTTCTGCTTCTTTGTTGTGTATTCACAACATTCAGAGTATTCAACTCCACATGGAGAGAAATATTAGAGAGGCACACAACATGGTCGCAGAAGTGAGTCACATGAGGCACCGTGAGGGCAGCAGCGGTTGTGCAAGTTGGGTCATACTTATGTTATGTGAATATGCCTGACAAAGGTGAAAAAGTTCAATTGTTTAAAACACAGCTAGGCTTCGGGTTTTTTTCACACAAATGTTTTACAGCCAGTTTTCAAACTGTCTCACTGATACAATCACACACAAAATGTCCTTGGTGTGTAAATGCTTAAAACAGTCTCTAAACAGTCTTCAGAAATGTAGAATTTTGTAATAGGGATCACAGATTTTTTTTAATTCATTGTATATATACAACTACTTATTTTTAGAAAAATGAATTGACGATTGCTGATTCCAATCAGCGCAGGCAACTTAGTATACTTTGACCCTTGAATATCATTTGACAGCAAATAAGCCATGCAATTTTCAAAACACCCACAGAAAAGCACATTTAATCATAATGAAATAAATATTAAGAAACTATCTTAATGACAGTAATGACATCTACAGACAACACCTACAGTAGCACTTAGAAAATAGATAAAGACAGATAGATAATGTTAAGTACAAGTGAACCGGTTTTTTGGCTGGGTCAGTAGATAGCAGTAGTCATCTCTGCAACATCTCTCTCCCTGCTGCAAAACAACACTGGGGAGGGAAGCTACTTGCCTCTCTGACACTGACTCTTATGGCTGACCCAAGTGAGGAGACATGACAACCATGTGCTCATGCGATATCTATCACCACCATCACGACAAGCACCAGGAAAATGGCCCCTTCCCCTCTTTTCCTGTCTCCCGTCTCTGTCCCTTTGCACTCTGTCCCCTGCGTTTCCAGCGCTGCGTCTCTCTATCCCCACCCAGCACCTGTTAGCTCAAGGGCTGACTGAGGATGCCTCAATCCTTACAAGCAGAGGAAATGTCATTCTCTACATGCTATGCAGCTTCATCAAATGTGTTTGTGTGTCAGGGGAAAATAATGGAACAATGTCTTCCTGGGGTGAAGGCTGAGCATCGTTAAAAGCATATGCGTGTGCTCGGCAGAGAGAGGGGCCATGCTGCTCATGAAAGGGCAAGCTTTTATGGGGACAACCTTTGGCTGTGAGTGTGAGCAATCAACATCTTACCTTTTTCCAAAGCTCTCAACGTTTTTTCCCCTCAGCTGTGGGTGTCCTTCCAAACTTAGTTTTAATATGTATTTCAATTAAACCTATGCGTTGAGGGATGACATGGATTGACAGAGCACAGGTAAACATCATCCGTTTATAGAAAATCAGCCAATTAAACTGCTTCAAAAGGTTTCGAGACATGTCCACAACAACGCAACCTAGGTGGTTTCAACGCATACTTGAATATGATGGATGCCAAATGTCCCATGTGAACACTGTCTTATTTAGGTAAACAGTCTCTTTGCTACTCTAGCATGAACATCCTTGTCTCTTCTCTTTATATGCTAAAAAAGTGCATGGACTCTGGTGCAAACACCATTCTTATAGTAATGTGTACAGAAATGTATGTAACAAACATAGCTGTCACTCAGCACCATGCATGTGCAATACCATCACGTCTATAACTGTAATCCCCATGGGCCAAAGCCATTCATTGGGCATTTGAAATGTGATATTATAGGCCACATGTCGTTAAATGAAACTGTCTATACATGTAACGTTCTTGTTATTTCTTCTTACCTTTGGCTATTTTGATAAATTCAATTCCCCATTGTTATAATTTCTCTTCCAGATTATTGAACATATTTTGCCTGGGTACTGTGTTATGAATTCCCATTCATTTGCAGGAAGGCCTAATTTGACACATGCCTCATCATTTACAATTAGGCATTATGGGATCTAATTGGCCATCTGCCTCTGCCATCGTGTGTTCCTGGAGAGGGGCCATGTTTGCCTCCTGCTGTTTAGACATGCCACAGAGAAGGGCTATATACTTGTAGACATCCTTTGCTCTGACCATGACCCCTGGATTCTCCTAATTTATAGAAGTTCAGTGTGTGAAGTACCTAAAGTTCATCATTCAATATCTTATGTATATATATATACATATATGTACTGTATATAGATAGTCCTTAAAAGGGTGAACATTTTGCCAATAGAGGACTTTAAATACTTAATACACTTAAAACATTTCCAGAATTTGTTTTGATTTTGAGTTATTAACCATTTTGGAAGAGTAAGTGGAATTTTTCACATGGTGGTTTATTTCATAGAGAAAAACCATGGGGAGACACATCAGGCAATGTAGATGGGCAATGTTCCCAGTAACAGGCAATTGAGTGAACACTAAGATTCATTGTTCTGTAATTGCTGAGCATAATTGACAATTTTTACAAAAGACGTAGAGCCAATATCAGTGGCAAGTGAATGTCTGGCACGAACCAAAAATGAAGGAGAAGACAAAGACGTTGAAAAAGAGAGACGTAAAGGGAGAGTTACATATTGCTCCTTCAGTTGTCCTCACCTCTAGTGAACTCAAACCCCTTGGCAGGTATTGTAATTGGTCTGTTCTTCCTGTCAATCAAAGTTAACTCTCTCCATAGCCGTTCCCAATTTTAGCTCCACCTGTGCACCTCCATCATCTGAACAATGTGGTGACAGGCACCACATTTCTGATGACAGGCAAGAAAATCTCGAGTGGCTTTCATTCTTTCAGCCCTGTCACTCACTCTCCCTGACCACTGGGAACAACTGGTTCAACTTAGCTTGTTGTCTCTGGAAGTGCTTAGCATGACAGTGAAGAATGATATCTACCCAAATATGTTTCTCTGAAACCCCATGGCAAGGCTAGAACCCTAGGGTGCTGGGGGGGATTGGCTTGTCTGAGCAGACATACCCAAAATAAAACAAGAATAGCTCCTCAACTATCAGGTCTATATGTGTCTTGGCCTTTATGGATAGACAATAACTTACATCATATATTCCCAGTGTCAGTAACCTTCTGACTGTTACTATGCCAGAGTAAACTCAGATAAATCAAAGGAGAAATGTAAATTTTAATCCTAGCTTAAAATGTCTCGTAAATTAGACAGTGGATAACACCATGACAGCAATGATCCAATGTACAGAGATAACACTGAATCTATTCAGCAAGTCATTGAATAGTCCTGTATCAAAGTAGATAGAAATATAACAAAGCACATCAATTCTACAAAGGTTTTAGTGATGATAGGACCAGGCGGACTCTCCATTTTGTACCCAAGTGTGCCAAATGGCTTTTTTACCCCTTGGAAGGGAATCTGGCTGCAAAATAATACTCATTTCCACTATACAATGCAATTTCTTCAACATTGTAAATATAAGAAAAAACATTAAAAACAATACAAAATTATTGAGTGGATAGACTGAAAATGACAACGAAAGCATAAGTAAACAATATTAGTTGTTTTTGATGACAATTGCAAAGGGAATTTATGAAGTAATGACACATAAACACATTTGTCACGTTGACTGTACAATGTTTGGTTGCATATTTGCTGTGGGCTGACATGAGCAGTATAGCTCAGGCTATTCTATGCTTGGTAGCAATTTAATCAGTAGGGTGTCAAGTTTAATTTCATACCCAACATGGTGGCATGGAGTGAGCGGATAATCTTTCCAGCTGCGTTGTAATGCTACTGTCCCTTGTATTTTGAGGGCTTTTATTTTGGAACGCAAATATTTTGATTATTGCCTATCAGACATTGTTTGGACAAAATACACTTGGGAGTGTTGTTTTGGTAGCGTTAAGTCCCCATCTTTTAGAAACATTTTTTTTTTAAAGGGATCGTCTGTAAGAAAGAGGGGGACCCGCCCACAAGTTACTGGGCAATAAGAAAACAACCTAATGTATAATGCAATAATTACCTCTGTTATGTTTTCACCTCTCTGTCTGTCTTCCTGTCTCTTAGCAGTATATCTCCAAAAGTTATGAACAGATTTGCATGAAACTTTGCGAAAAGTTTGTCATGGGCCAACTTAGAACTGATTAACTTCCCACGCCCACTGGCCAAACGGGGGGCGTGACAACATGTGTGGCAAATCAAAAGAAAAAGACGCATAACATCCAAAAGGACTCACGTAACACCACAAAACATTATAGAAAGGTTGGTCATGGGCCAAGGAACAACCAATTGTCAATTGAATCAGGCCATGGCTTCCCGTATTTTACACTCATACGGCCGTATACTTCCAAAATACTGAAAAAAAACCAGGAAACTGTTAATGTTGACACCTATGCTTTATGGACAGCTTCCTTGGCGGAGGTCTGCGCTCTCTGAGTGCATTTTCTAGTTTATTAAAAGAGCATTTGCTTGCGGGCTTGAGTGGGCTCAGAGGCAACAGTGGCATTGAAATCACTACTCTTCTCCAGAGTAGCCACGGGACTTAATGCGTTTGCCCACTGGCGTATTCTACAAACAACTCCACAGGTTTCTTGCTTGCGGCAACAGGAGTGCTGCAGTCCTGTTTGTTACACATCCACTGCACATTTTTCCCAAATAATGATACATTTTGAATACTTACTATAATACATATACATTTTGAATGCGTATTGTTTGATTTCGTACTTAAGACTACCTGAGTAGTTTGAAAATTATTTGTGGATACTCAAATCACTTTAACTAGAGATCAGAAATAATGAATAAAGTAACAATAATTAATTAATGTAATCATAACCATATGATCAGACTGAAAATATGGTCCTCGTTTTGTGTTCTCCATAGGATAAAATTACTTTACTCCAAATGACATAATGACGTGGTGTGTGGCTCCACTGAGACACGTTCAGATTTCAGTGCTGACATTTCCAGTATGACCCTTACACTTAGCACAACAATCCTGTCCTCTCTTCATACGGTGCTGGGTTAATTAGCCTTGTTCAGTCACAGCTTATTTGGACATGCTGCTCACCCCACGCAGCTCTTAGGACTGTGTGTGTGCATGTGTGTGTGTGTGTGTGTGTGTGTGTGTGTGTGTGTGTGTGTGTGTGTGTGTGTGTGTGTGTGTGTGTGTGTGTGTGTGTGTGTGTGTAGAAGCGAGAAGGCTGACATGAACTTTCGTTGAAACACACTGGAATCATAGACAGCAAATAAGCAATAAATTACGAATGGCCAATATGTCTTCAAAAGCACTGAAATTATGCAAATTCGTACTTCTTATCATACATTCAGTGTCTGCAAATTATTGAAGTGTGCCTGAGGGGTCATAAGGAATTTCACAGAATCGGCGAAATAGCAAGCAGACTTGTACACATACATTGATTTCTACAGTCAAATTCCACATAGCGCATCATTGGCTCAGATGTTTTATTTCTGTGATTAGAGCATACATTGGAAACAATTTGGCTTTGTATCACAAAGCAGCCACATAAAGGCAACTATATATAAAAAATGCTAAAATTGAGCACTGATGATTTTGTGTTTACACATCGCTTACTTCAGACTATCAACTCTATATACCAAGACAGCAAAGTAAATAAGCTCTCCAAGTAAATGCCTAGAACATGGGACCTTAAAACTGATATATCAGGTCAATGTCTGGCTCTTTTCATCATGTCCCACACAGAGGGCTTGCTCTTTGGATCCTGCTTAGCAGTAACTCTTTAATGGCATGCTTTCAAGCATTGTTTGCTTTGATCACAGCTGGTAAAATAATCAGTTTGTACTTGTGATGTGTTATGATCTAATTGGTGCTAGTCTGTGGTTTCAACCAATCATTGAGTTGACCAAAACCTAGAGGTCACTGTGACAGCGCTTGTGGTGTTGTCAATATTGACAAACCCAGCAATCATGTACAGGTGTATGCACGCTACTAATTCTCAGATATCCGTACTGCACTTCTCATTTTAAGTGTTAGCATTCACTGCTGTATGGGTGGAATCACTGATGTGCTGGTAAATAAAAAGTTTAGCAGTGGTCAACACAAGACCAATAGCTTGCTAAGAATCAACCTGCAGTATCAGTATTTCCCCTTGTATGGTATTTGACATACGAGTATAATACCAGAATATATGCAATTTGTGTTCTATATCAGGTTTCTTGAAGTGCATGGTAAAACTAGTCTAGCACTAATTGCATTAATGCACAAAAATAAGTGCTTTAAGAGGTTTTTAAAAAAAGCACATTAACACGTTAAACTAGTCTGTGTGTACAAATATGCCAATTTTTTGAATTGAGAAACAAACGCTTCTTGTGTAGCAGGGGACACACATTACATACAACTTACAAGACACACAAATTATAATGCAAACACACAGTGTTTGATGAATGAGCTGGTGAACACTTAAAAAAACCTTGTCAAAGCTTTTAAATCAGACTTGCCCATAACCTTAAGTGCTGCTCACTGAGCAGGATATGTAGCGTACATTTTGGTGGTGGTGATTCCCCTGAGCACTCTGGCATTTCCTCATAGCTTACCTAATACACCAGACTGTCCCCACCCCAGGATCCATTATGGTCAATGGATTTAACACAGACATGTGCTTACATTCAAGCGCACACACACACACTTCAGGACTGCCGAAGCAGACACCACCACCTAGTGGTATGAAGGGTGGCTCTCCCAAACAGGGATGGAGTGTATTGTTGCTTACTGTAAACAGAAAAACTGCCTCAGTCTCTTACAAAAATAATAATAATCATAATGGTCCAATAGTCAAGGATTCAATATGTGGTGCGGAAGCCAACAAAAAAAGTTCTACAAAACCTCAAAACAAATTTGGGAAAGTAGGATTTATTAAATGCCATTTTACAAATTTATAAAATGCTAATGTTCTGTAAGAAAAGCATGTGCAGTAATTCACACAGCTGCAATCCATTAAATTATTTTTAAAAAACTCTGTTTAATGCATTTTAACGCTCCCCTGAGCTTTGTAATGATGGCATCATCTTCTTACTGCATTTTATCTAAACAAATTCTTAAATTGCTTCAAACAAACAACTGTTTTGAGATGTCAATAGTAAATATTTCAAGCCTGACAAATAATTCATCAGTAACAAAAAGGAATTTAGGGCAAAATTAAAACACAGTCGCTATCCATTGTCAAGGAATAAATGAAAGGGTAGAGATGGTTAGAGTGAAGGAGCTGGTAAAGGCAGAATGCATGTAGTACTATGCAGCAAAAAATAAAAAGCTGGTCAATGAAACACAGAGGTACAACCCTGAGCAGACTCATATCCATATGTAATACAAAAAAATCTGTAAAAACGGCTAGAAGTTCAAATAGCCAATACTTTGACATGTTTTCCCTTTAATCACACCTTCTGTTGTAATGTCTGTATTAGATTACACAGCATATCGGCTACAATGGGTGGCTTGACAGCACCCAAGGCTCCAACACACTAATCAGCCAATAAATGAGTACAAAATAAATTGCTGACACTAATAAGGAATGAATTTTAAAATGGATTCATCCATGCGTCTGCAGTAATCTTGTCAAGGGAATGTGCATCTCCGACAACTGTGGGATCTGAAGCCAGTTATTACAAAGAGGAATGTGAGGACAAATCCAATGGTCCATTCCTGGGGTGCAGCGCAGCTATTTCTGAACACACAAGGATCTTTCTTGCCTTCTAAATCAGTGAAGAGCACTTTACTAGTGGTTTAGAGAAGTCGAGCTTGGTTGTACACTAATCTCAGAGTCCAGGAATGCAGAACATGAGGACATTTTTCCAGGCACTAGTTTTTCCCCCACTTGTACACTACATTTTTATCCCAAACAGTCCCATCTGTGAAACTGTTCCATTACCAATTGAAAAAAAGCCCCCCTGCTGGAAGCAGATTAAGCATATGAATCATAAGACGAAGGTTATGGTTATGCAATGAGAAAAATACTCTTAACATTCTCTATACCCATAAAAAGTTAATCAAAACGCTTATTTTTTTAAAGCACATTCTGATAGAGTAGGCTCTATGCAATAGTATCTGTGCTTAAGAGTAAGTGAGGAAGATGTTAGAATGTGCCTTTACGCAGGCAAAAACGTGATCAAAAAGGCTAAATTTCTACCATCTGCATCATTTATCATGAAAAATTAGAAAGCAAGATTATACAAAATACGATGAAATCACTAATAATCGTACTGCAAAAATATGGAAGACCTTAAGGGTGCTGGCAGCCACAGGCTCTGGAGGCAATTACATTGGATGAGAATTCCATAGATCATGGAAAGGATAGACCACAGATCAGAGGAAAGGGAATCTGTAAACATGGAGACATACTACTAACAAGACACTTGCTCTTGTGCAGGTTTTTAGAGTGGCTGCTGGGGGGGTAGGAGCAGATAGGTCTTGGATTCAGGCTCATGCAAGGCCCTAGGGACACCAGGATGCCCTTTGCTATGTCTGCTCACTTGGTGATGGTAGAACAGGAATACTTGAAACCAGGTCAGTTGCTCTTGAACAGGTCGATGCATCCCTGCAAGAGAGTCACATTGTTCTGTGGAGAGAGTAAAATAGCAACGTTATTCTCCTGAAGGATATTTGCTTTCATGTTTTTGTTCTGTTAGAAGTCAAGGGCAATGTCATAGCGCCTCAGTCTGCTGGTTTATATATATCACATGCTTGTGACTGGATTAAAGTCCACACTTTCTATTCACTTTACAATCTCTCCTCTCTTTAAAAGAAAAGTCCATCCAAAAACACTGTTAATGTACAACTACTGGCGATTCATCTGGCATTTTTGGACTCCTTTTGTTGTTTGGAGGAGGTTTTTTTTTTTTACTCCTGGGGATAACTGGCCAAACAGACAACGTGGCATCATGTCGAGATATTTCCAGCGCAGCTACAACAGTTTTATAGCATTAGGTTTTCACCTATCTAAAACATCAACAGTAAACTGTTGTAAACTGAGCCAACTAAATTACAGTAAACTGATCAACAAACATACAGGAAGAAATCCATCGTAGAAGAGGAAGAGATACCAATTTCTCTACTGCCTCAATAGACTAGAATGCAATGCAGACATGTTGCATTTTGAGTAAGGGGCGTGGCTCTAACTTTTGGCTGGAAAAACTCACTGTCTTGCAGTTACTATGCCATTACTATCACTAATGCTATTGCTCTCTCCACCTACATGTACTGAATGCAACAATTTCATACATGTTCTCAGGGGGTTGTCGAAAGGCATTCTGGGAAACGTAGGAAATAGTCAACAGAGAGAAGCACACGAGGCAGGCTGGGGGAAAGTAAATTACAACACTTCATCACAAAGTAACACCTGGATTGCACTGACATTTTCATTTAACTATCTCACATACACCCACACACAAAACGTAATGTTGAAGGCAGCTGTATTGAGCTGCTCACCTTGGCATGCTTTATCTCAAGCTCAGCCATCTCTATGAGGTTCTTCCGGAAGGCCACAACACGCCTGCCCTTGAAACTGGTGAGTTCTATCAGGAAAATATGATGAAGCTTAAAAAAGGGGAGTTATAGGAATAATTGCATAGTCTTGCACAGTAAGTGTATATACTGCACACAAAGAAACATGCACAGAGTGTATGCACGGATGCACAAACCTCTCTTCCCAGACTCTGAGAGCTTTTCAAAGTTCCGCAGGCACTGCTGCTTGTGTTCCGTTGCCTGAGCAATATCCTTGTTCTTCATTTGTGACTTTTCCAAAGCCTTGTTAGAGTTGTCATAGTCAGCTAAGGCCCGGGCTCGCCTGTACAGAAGGTCCTAACACACATGGTGGAATTAAAGGATGCTACTGTAACTGTAAGTAGGGAAAAGTAAAGACACCCACACTCTAACACATTTTGGAGATAACTACCATCACTGTTTAGCATTCCACTATGCACAACATCAAATAGTTAAAATATTTCCTTTGTGAATGATAGATGTAACAGAAGATTTTAGTTGTGAATGCACTGGAGAGCAAAGAGAGCTTTTTCAATAAGTTACGGTCACAATTCTGCTATGAGTATATAATACTGTTTATATTTTGCTATGTATGACAGGGTTTCCTAATACTCCTCAACTGCGATGATTAAAATCAGATTAAATATTTAATTGGTCCTCACGCTAAATAAAACTTTTGAAATCTTAATACCAAGTTGCCCAAAGTCTTGCTGTTCTGAGTAGCGCAGACTATTTTCCCTTCATATTTAGCCCTGAAGTAGTCAAGTCAGATTTACTTACAATGCACTTTTAAGTAGTTACATTTGTCCAAAAAAAACCAAGTAAACAAGAGGACACATACAAATAAAAACAAGAGATAATAAAACTGAACAGACATGTTACCATCTAACCATCCAAATGTGGGTTATTTTGTCAAGTATGAGTGAAACCAGTTAATCAAGATTCTCTATAAAAAAAGGTCCAGAAAGAAGCCATGCTCAACAGTATTGAAGGCTGCGCTTAAATAAAGAACAGTGAGGACTGATACTGAACCCTGGTCTGCAGTCAATATCAAATATTTTGTTATTATGATTAGATTTGCTTCAGTGCTGTGCTGAGGTCTGAAGTCAGATTGAAGGAGGTCATATATATATATATATATATATATATATATATAGTTTGAAAGTGTTGCTTAAACAAGCAAGATAGTTGTGGACCTGTCTCTTGTACAAAAGTAATAGACAATAATGTCTCACCTTAGCAGCCTGGATGTCTCTCATGTAGTATCTTAGCAGCTCTGTGAGTTTCAGCTCTTGGTCAGATGCCACTCTTCCCTCCACTTTCTACAAGGCCACAAATTAAGACATAGTTACCACAATGCATGTATGAATAAGGGGGAGGAAAGGTAACAAAGGTATCTCAATTTGTTGGTAGATGAGGTTCTCCTTACCCTAAGCTTCTCAAATAGGTCTGCCAACTTCTCCAGGTGCCTGAGAAAAATACATTAAACAAAGCATGAGTTAGAAGGAAAAAAAACGGTCAGCAATTACTTCTTTGCTAAAGATGTGAATTAACTTAATACCATTAGCACGCAATCATCATGATTCTCAAACCCATACATGCACTCATTAGTGGCAGTCCACCACAATACCAGATAGACCAAAGACAGATTCAGCAAACTGATAAAACAACAAATTAAAAGTGTTTCTTGTGTTGCTTCTGCACATTTATTTCTACTACTTGACTATGCCTCTGCTGCCTAACCCAGCTTGCCACCCACCACCACATATAATCTTAAACACTGAGAAACACTGCATGCCTCTGTAGTAACGTCCTTGTATGATACAGGAAACAGGAAATTATGTATTGTACTCACTTCTTAAGTGCTGTACTATCATCAGCAGATAGACTGTTAAGAGTTGCAGAGATGTGAATGTAATCATCAGCAACATCTGAAATTAAGAGAAATTAACAATCAAAGCTAAACAAATTCAAAATATAGATGCATTCATTCCCATAGCGCCCATCCCATTCAAGTCAATATCAGTATGAACAGGTCTTCACCACTCAAAATATAATGCAATATAGTAATGTAAGATCCTCAAATACTTTTGTGCGAGTGGGTCATTTTCTCTGCTCTGGCAGTGGAATCTTTTATCTTGCTGTAATAGTCAAGCAGGAAAGTCTTCTCCTGCTCAAAGAAATCATCAACTTCCTGTGAAAGAAACAAAAAAGACCCAAAAAGAATATGTACAGATGGCACCAAAAAAAAACATGCTCCTTTAATGCTGTCACCCAGATAAACAGATCATGCGGAAGTCCCACCTTTATCCCTGAGATGATGACCTCATCAGCCGTTTTCACCATGTTCTTGAAGAAACCTCCAAACATTTCCTTGGCATTCTTTCTTCTCACAGTGAGCTAAAACAACCAAAATTATCAGGATAAAAGTATTTAGTGTCCCAAAACATACAAGAGGAAGATAATTGACTTCTAAAGGCTAATTATAGTATTTCCAGGGAAGTGAACTATGTTTGTTGTTGTATCAGTAGTTCATTAATGTTCACACTAAATATATAATGTAGCCTACGCTATTCTATAAGACTGCTGCCTAATTACAATAGATCCAAGTGTTTAACTCTTAGCCAGCTTCTGTTAATCAACACCACTGACAAAGACTAGATAGAAATTAAAGCTGATCTCAGCAGGATGTAGGTTATGTGTCACAAGTCTCCTGTAAACTCCACTTCCTCTCCCTCCAACTGACAGCCCGGGAAAGCAATATGAGGAACTCACATCCTGGTCATACTCCAAGAAAATGTGGAAGTTTCTGTCCTTGCTTAAAATGGGGTGAGAGGACAATCTCTGCAGGAAGATTTCATGAACTTGGACAGTCTTCTTGAACACAGCCAGATATTCACTGAAAATAAAAAACAAAACAACAGCATACATTCACTAATGGATAAAGCAAGCACATTTAGGTTTTTACTCTCTGTAACAATATATCACTGCATTAGTTCATTAAAGATCTAACATGATATTGCCAAAAGGACACGATTAATTTAGAAAAATGTGAAATGCTGTGTTTGGCTTAATTGTGATGACAGGGTATCACACTCACGCCTCCAACTCCTGCTTCATCTTGGTGTACTCCTCCTTGGTCATAGTGGCTTCACCTTCCCCCAATTTGTGCATCTTCTCTCTTGGGCTCTCAAAGTCAGGCTTTGGTGGGGCTGGGGGAATCTATGAAAGCAAAACAATGAATCAAAATACCAAGAAAAGATGCAAGGCCAGGCTGAATGTTCTTCTTGACAATTGAATATATAAAAATAATTTTCCAACTGAAGATGTACATAACAACATAATTATCTAAAGGATAACAAAAAACACAAAAGTTACCACAGACATTGATGCCTTTGTTTGAATTTTCTCTTTTGTCACTCAGTACACAAACCCCTACACTGGTGATATTGCAGCCTGTGTGTGTATGCGTGTCGTGTTTGTGAGTAGTCCAACTCACAATTAGGCCAGCGTAGTCCTCTGTCTCAACCAGAGTGTCATGTAGCCAGATGAAGTCTTCATGCTGTCTGGGAACTGAGAACTCTGGCTTCTGGAAAGAGCTAAGTGTGGTCTGGTAAGATAGTTGGTGTAATAACAGTATTTAATAAGGAAAACTGTTGATAAATTATTCAATAGCCTCATAGACTAATCTTTTAAGATTAGGAGAAATCGTATTTGTTTGAACGTGTCAGTGTCTAGGTGAGTACCTTTGTATGGACAGTAAACTTTACTTTGTCTCTTTCACAGAGCGCATCAGGAATGTCAATAAGAAGAGAGGCATCATTGTTTAGGTCCACAGACACAGAGCACATCTAAAGAGAAAGAATACAGCAGAGTGATCCAACAAAAATAGCTAGCTGGTCCATGATTGTCATTTACCGCTGCATCTTAAGCGTACACTTACTATTAGAGGTGGTGGGAAAAATCGATTCATGTAAGAATCGCGATTCTATTGTCTACGATTATCGATCGATTCACAAATTCCCCCAAATCGATTATTTTCAGTCCTTTTTTTGTACTAACATTACAGCAAAATGTCTGTTTGCCGGCGGTCCAGCAGAGGGCGGACTTCACCTTCGCCCTCTCTAATGTTATTGTGTTACCAGTCATTGGGCGGCACGGTGGCGCAGTGGTTAGCACTGTCGCCTCACAGCAAGAAGGTCCTGGGTTCAAATCTCGCCTGGCCCTTTCTGTGTGGAGTTTGCATGTTCTCCCCGTGTTCGCGTGGGTTTCCTCCGGGTGCTCCGGTTTCCTCCCACAGTCAAAGACATGCAAATATATGCGTTTGTGTGTAGTGTGGTGCATGGTGTAATGTACTATATATATGATGCATGCAATGTAAAGCCCTTTGAGACATACTTGTATAAAAAGGGCTATATAAATAAAGATTGATTGATTGATTGATGTCAATAAAGCATTTTGGCCTGAGGTAGGAAGCGCGATACGAAAGCACACTACGATGGAAGAAGAAGTAATCCAACCCGCTCCATCTGGGGTGAAAGCGT
>OMOT01078228.1:0-13272 GCA_900312575.1 Acanthochaenus luetkenii
GGCAGCCCTTTGAATGCTCAGAAGAGACCATCCTCGGGTGATGGGAATCCAAACAGCGTCCCACCCAAGAGATCATGTGCACACCCGCCACTGGATGTACGCAAGGACCTCATTGGACATTTCCCAATGAAGACAACGAGAGGGCGCTGCAGACATTGCCCTAAAGGGTACACCAACACACAATGCTGCAAGTGTGATGTTCGTCTTTGCTTTTCAGAGGACTATCACTGCAAATGATCTCTGCACTACTCCCCAACCTACTGTATATACCCCTTGTACTCCTAATACAGATATACTTATATGTCTATACTGTACATATTCGCCCCTCCCTACATACATGCACATGCTTGCCTTGTACATGTATTCCTGTTTTTCATTTATTAATTTTAAATAAAATCACTTCATCAAAATATGACTAATGTTGATATTATTATTCATGTTATATACTGTTCAGGGGCTAAGTTATAAGCAATCAACCATGCAAATGAACCAATGTTTTTTACTGAGGTACAAACAGCCTACAGGAAATTCTGCTACCCACTTCACCAAACGTAACGTTACAACATTCCCATAAAACCTTACGAAAACATAATTTTTTTGCAAACACTTCATTATCATCTCCAAAGGCCTCCTACAACACCATTTGAGAGGTTGCATTTTTTTTTATTTTATGTTTTACTATGTCTGGGTTTTACAGGAAAATGGAAGAAGTCTGGAACCACCAGGGGCCTCACTTATCAAGCATCTTAGAATAGGAGTACTGATCTAGGATTAGTGGGTAAGTCACATGACCTTATACTGTTCGCTGTGACTTAAAAGCCAATCTGGTCCCAGATCAGCACTCCTATTCTAAGATGCTTGATAAGTGAGGCCCCAGGTCTCTTCCTAGAGCTGGCTACCCAGCCAAACTGAGCGATTGGGGGAGAAGGGTCTTGGTCAGGGAGGTGACCAAGAAAGCAATGGTCAGAGCTCCAGAGTTCCCTGTGGAGATGGGAGAACATGCCACAAGGACAACCATCTCTGCAGCACTCCACCAGTCAGGCCTTTATGGTAGAGTGGCCAGATTGAAGCAACTCCTCAGTAAAAGGCACATGGCAGTCCACTTGGAGTGTGCCAAAAAACACCTAAAGGACCATGAGAAACAAGATTCTCAAGATTGAACTCTTTGACCTGAATGCCAAGTGTAGACCTGACACCTGGAGGAAATCAGGCATTGCTCCTCACCTGGCCAATACCACCCCTACAGTGAAGCATGGTGGCAGCATGGTGGCAGCATCATGCTGTGGGGATGTTTTTCAGCGGCAGGAACTGGGAGACTAGTCAGGATCAAGGGAAAGATGAATGGAGCAAAGTATGGAGAGATCCTTGATGAAGGGGGGACGTGTTGAACAGTCCGATGGCTGCCGGCACAAAGGATCGCCTAAGGCGCTCCGTCCTGCATCGTGGCAGGATGGGCCTGTGGCTGAAGGTGCTCCTCATCAGCCTCAGCTCATCATGGAGAGGATGAGAGGGCTTCTCCAGGATCATCCTCCTCTCTGCCACAACCATCAGACTGTCCAGTTTGACTCCTACAACAGAGCAGGCCTTCTTCACCAGCTTGTTCAGTCATGTGTCACAAAACGTTTGAATAAGGCTGCAACATAAAATTTGGAAAAAGTGCGCGCACTGTACCTCTTGCTGCCATTTGGGGCTGCCAACATGTGAAATTGCCTAGCGCAGCTTTAAATTATTTTTTAACCAAATTAGCTAGTGTCTCTCTGACAGCATGCAACTTTCAAGCAGGTAATCGGTCATCTGTAACACAATAGATTCTGATCAACGCTCTCCTGATACAGACTATTACTGTACCAAAACACTTCTGGTTTCTGAATCCAACATTTATCGTATCTTGCATGTTGATGCATCTTATTCACAAGTACAACACTCACCTAATAAACGCTTTAATCTGCGGACTAAAGTAACATTAAAACATCTGTATCATCCCCTATGGTAACTGATATAAGGGTTCTTAAACTCTCTTGGAGCAGGTTTCAAATTAGGCACCAGACTAATTTATGATCCTGGTCCAAATTTCAAGAAACACCAGCTTAGTGTGCAAGAATGTAAGGGCATAGGGGGTGAGGATGTATCTGATATGTGTTTAGGGTGTAGGGAATATGGCGTAAAATTGTAGGGATTAAAGGTTTAGAGTATCGGGGATAGGGTGTAAGGATGTAAGGATTAAAGGCTTAGGGTGGTCACTCTTCAAAATGATTAAAACATATTCAGGACTGTAAGGTCCAATCTCAAACCAAACACTTCTTCTTACTTAACCACTTGATGACTTCAGCTGCATGTTCTTGTTACTGTATGTTGACCTCAAATAACTTCTCAACGGCCAGTGGCTGAGTGGTCCACTGGACAAAATGCTGTTATTCTGTTTGAGTCTTGACATAAACAGTTGGAAGTTTGAATGTGAACTGCCTCAAATCCCATTTAGCGGAAGGTAACGCGTAACAACTCAAGCAAAGTGGCCACTTGATCAAATGTTGAGGGTCCAAGTGTTTGGTTTCACAGTGGGCTTAAGTTTGAGACAGTACATGTTGCGTTACTTTTTACGGCAAGATCTGATAAAGACTCCTTGTGTGACCCATGGCTGTTCTGAAACATCCTTTTAAGTGTAAGTATAGATAATAAAAAACATAAATAAGTGTATAAAGGTAGTGTAGGGTGTCAGTACATATTGTAGGGCCTAAGTGCATAAGGTATAGATTAGACTGCAGTATGTGCATCATTGGTACTACAGCTATTAATCGGTTAGCTTAAGGTGACCTTATGTTTAGACAAATGTGACATGAGGGTAGAGTTTAGGCTGCAACAGGTAGGAGGTAGGATTTAAGGTACAATGCACAGGGTGTTGGGTTATTTGAAATGGGATGCCTGTGATATCATTATGAAGTGTGAAAGTATGAAGACATTCTTAGACACAAAGGTAAAACATGTACCTGCCCTAGTCTCTTAAAAATAAGTTTGGTCTTTTTTGTCAGAGCACATGGTTGTGGGATGAAACTGCTTCAGCTGTAAGGTTTAGGAAGCCGAGAACGGCGACGCCTTTCTTTCTTATTTTATTTGTTTTCTCGTGATAACGATGAGATAACGATGAACGTTTTCTCGTGATAACGACTTATTTCGTTATCACGAAATAATAAAGAAAGGCGTGGCCTTTCTCTGCCTCTGTAGATGATAGAGCATTTACTCTCTTTAGAGGTTGAATATAACAACCATCCCCATGCCAATTTCTTTCTTTCTTTTCAAATATTTGAATAAAGAAAATCCACTTCTTGGATTGACTGAACAGAAAGTGAATTGAACCTAGCCCTGGGTAGGACATAAAGCTGCGTTTCAGACATGTCGGACTGTCAGAAATTCCTTCTTCCTACAAAGAAAACAGCCAGAGTCAGAATTCCAAGTAGGAAACGCAAGAGATTTTCTCAACCAGGTTTCTGAGATGCAGTTATGTGACGTCATGTCAGCATGGCGGCATAAACTGACAACGCTACGCCTACACAGCATTACTTTTAACATGTTTATAAACCACAAAATACACAAGTTTGATTTTCAGCATTGCATGACCTTTATAAACTTGTTTTAAGGAAGATTATGTAAATATAGTTATTATTACTATAAATGCATCAAAACGCCGGTATGGTAAATCAAAGATTTAATAACCAGCTAGCCAACATTTCTTAAGATTACTGACATGGCATTAGATGCTGGGGAACATTATTTTACAATGGACAAAGAAAATCTTGCAGGCGTCCAAGTTTCTCCTGTTTTGTCCTGAGCTGGACCACTGACCTACCAGCTGTGGATTTCCCACTTTCGACTTTTAATGGAACGCAGCATTAGTATATGGGTCTAGTAAACACCAACACATCAACAATGATCTCAATGCAAAGAAAATAATTGACAATATGACAGAGCAAGCTACAGAAATAAATACTACAAGACAATAGAGGTGGAACGGTTCACAAAAGTTATTGGTTCATGGTTTGGTACATGCCTCGGTTTTGGGGGTTTGGTTCGGTTCATTTTCACTACAAGCAAGACAAAACACAGTCATTGCCTGTTCTGAATTTGCTTTTTGGTGTATTTTCTTTTTCTTTTTTTAAGAAAAAACAATTGAGCATTTTAACTTTTCAAAGAAGCTGACTGTAATTACTTTAGTTAGGCTACTACCAGCATCAATAATGGGCCATGATTAAATTTGACCGATTCCAATGTGCCTTCTGAACCAAGTGCTGTGTTGATTTGGACCGTTCCACCCCTACAGGAAAATCTCTCAACGCAAGGTTTATAGATTATTCAGGTCAAGACAATGACAACGACAAAACTATAAAGTTTTCATATGGCAATGGGAAGACCAGAATACTTTTTTGGACCAAGTGTGAATGCCTTTCTGACGAATGCCTTTCTGCCTTTTGTCAAGTGTAAGGAATGACATGTTCATTTCAAATAAAGCCAAGAAAATGAACGACTTTCATCACACAAGTCACAAGTCTTAAAATGCCATGGCAGGACACAACTGCTTGCTGGATTTTTAGTTTATGGTTGAAATTGCAGTGTTTGGTTTGCTGTAAAACATGAACTCAAATGCATCACTCAGTAAGTTCACTGTGTTAAGTGTGAAAAAGCTGATCAGGACGGACCAGCCTATAGAGAACTTGAATCATCGTGTCTTGTAGGCTTCAAATGAGCTGAAAAACTGAACACTTCTAGGTTGTTGCTTTGAACTGTCAAGTCGTTCCCAAAACGTATTCCCATAGGACATGAACACAGCAATAGACTGCTTTGGTCACAGGAAGTGATGTCTGAGGTCACGGGAGGTCATAGGACTCAACCTGGTAATTTATAGACATTGATAGTGAGAAGGAGAGAGAACTCATTAAATCAGTTTTGCTATTCAGTTGAGGTGCACCTTCACTGAAACTTCAGCCCAGTGAATTCTCCTTCATTTTTTTTAACTACAACAGGAAAAACGACAGCATGACCTCTATGAAGTCAGAGACCAGTGATCACATGTGGGAGGGGGGGTATATAAAAGGTAATCTAGAGGTCATGGAGGACCTCCAGCACAGTGGCCAGAGACCAGGCCTGGGTTTCACAGCTGAAGGAGCAGTATTGGCCATTCTCATTAGTCAGCTCTGGCAGACCCTTCCATGGAGATCTGAGCGAAGGGGGTGGAGGGCAAAAACAAAACAAGATAACATTCATTAAAACATCACAGATCAATGAGCATATACCTCATTTTAGAAATGTTGACTGACAAAGACAGAATGACAAAAAGAAAACAAGGCAATAGTAAACATGTCGTCCCCCACCAAGGATGCAGTCACTGTTTGGGTCAGTCAGTAACAAAAAGTGCAAATACATTTTGTAGAGCAATTTGCATTGTCTTCTAGACTTGTCTTTTTGGTGTTTATGGTGCCCAATATTGGCTGATTATATGAATGATGCATTCACCAACTGCACAAACCAGTAAATAAATGAAAAGCCTTAGGGGGAAAACTGGTTTTCAAGAACTAATAGTGTTGGAAAACCTATAACTGTTTTCTATTGTTAAAATGCTGGAACGTAGTGGTGAGATGCATCAAATGCTGCATAGCAAACCCCAAGTTTTGTCACAATCTCATCAGCGGTGTCTGTGTGTGTCGGACTGAAAAACCAACAAACCATTCCATAGACCTGCCGTGGTTTCATCATGTGGTAAAACATAAATTGATAGACAAGGAGAAGGAGCTAAATAAACAGACAGCAGTCCTACCTCTCCAGGTAGGTATTATGTTGTGACAGAACTTTTTTGACCAGGGTGACCGTTTTGGTGTAGGTTTCCTGGCCCAGTTTCTTGGCAAAGTAGAGTTTAGCACGTAGAAAGTAACCTACTGGCCATAGCCACTCCTATACACACACAAGCAGAGAGAGAGAGAGCACATTATTTTATTGAATTCACAAAGCCTAAAGCCTTTATTTTGTACTACAAAATGAAAGTCACACTGAAATGAGTACAGTAATCAAAAAAAATATTTTCTTGTATTTTATATCAAATTTATATTTTACTTCCTAGAAAACAGAAAATCTTTAGTAGTGACTTCATTGTTTACCAAGAGGCAACATAAAAATTCCAACCAATAAAACCATCACAGATTTTTTAACAATCCCCCTCCCATCAAATGAATCAATCTCCATAACTGATATCCCATTGGTTTACACTTTTTAATGATCCCTCCCCAATATCCTGTTGCAACAGGAAATACATCACATTAAGGAAACAACATTCTCCCAAAATGCTGTTTCATTGTGACTCAAACTTTTACTGCAATTTTAATAGAAGCAGTTCTTAGTCACAGTAATGATCAAAAACAAGAAAAACTAAACAAAAAAAACTCTGAAAAGGCTCTACCAGGAACTGAACTCAGTGTCACGTACACTATAATTATAATTGAGACATAGCTTTCTGCATGCTTACATCAAGGCCCTTGATGTAATGGGGATCTACGCTAGCATGGTCAGTACTGTTACTAGATGTGGCTAACAGGCTACAGTAGCTTTCCATGTTACCTCCCTATAGAGCTGCAATGTCAGTTAAATATGTGCGTCTTGTCTCTTTTCCTCCACTGACTCAGCTAAGCATTGTTCTCAACAACTTTTATTCAATGATTTTGTTGTTTTGGATAATGGCTATATTGTAAAAGTGAAATGTTATTTTCAGAATATTTTATTAATGAAAAAAACCTCAACATCACCAAGTGAAAATTACATTACATTACGCCATTTAGCAGACACTTTTATCCAAAACGACTTACAGTATATATCATCATACCATTGGCGGAGGCAGCCATGCAAGGCGCTGACCTGCTTAATATGGGTTAGGTGTCTTGCTCAAGAACACTACGACTGATTTTTTTTCTTCCCCGGGAGGAGCTGGACACGAACCTTCAACTTTGCGGTTGCTGGGCAGGAACTCTACCTCCTGAGCTACTGCCACATAGGCACTAAAACAGCCATCAGTAATATCCACTGATATCCTACATCGTCGCAACCCTGAATCTCAAAGGTTCAGTATTTTTTTGTCCACACATTTTCAGCGTTAAGATTTCTTGATCAATCAACCAGCCCAGACAAACTGCTAAACTAAATGCATTTGCAATTTAAAATTTAAGAAGTGAGAAAAAATGGTGTACATAACAGCCTTTGCCAGGAAATAGTTCCATATTTTGTCTGATGGAAGAAGCAACAGTGACAAAAATGGTGCAGTGTTTTGTGCCTGATTGCAATTTATTACGTTCTTTTGGGCTTGACCTGACAAAGCATATATCATATGACAAGCCTGACTAGTTTGGTCATTATCTAGCCTCTACATGGTATAGTATAGTACATAGCATTATTGGATTTTACCTCTGCTTACACTTTATCAAGCATTCTTGTAGTGGGACCATGGAATTTGAATTGGATAGAACAGACATCCCACTGTTTGCCGTGGTCATTTGACTAGTACGCCATAAAATGGCGCCTATGGCATTTTAAGGGTTAGTTGCTATTGTGACAACGCAAGTTTGGGCAGTAGGCCGTAAAGTGTATTACGCTGTGGCTGTAGCCTAAACTAAAAAGGGTTAACTTTGTAACGTTACTAGATTTTCGTGTCCGCCGCCCCGACCATCCTGGAACATTGATTTGAATGGGAAAGTCTGTGCTATCCAATTCAAATGATATGAGTGAGTCATTAGGAGGACACAGATCTCTTCCGATTGTGTGATTGGTCAGGAGCTAGCAAGGCTTATGGGTATTGTAGTACCGTAGTTGTTATGGAAAGATCAGTATCTGACAGTTGTAAAGCTTATTTCTCCATATGGAGGTTGAAACATTCACAATCAACGGCAATTACAGTCACACAATGACATTTTGTCCTACCCAGTAGAAGAGACACAGCCTAACTGATACTGCTTATCACCAAACAAATTACACTGAATGGTTGGTTAGTATGGGAAAAACCACGGCACCATGGGGCATTCAAGCTCTATAACCAGGACTGATTTATTTAGCTGCACTATCACTCCACACCAGTGGAGGAACTGTTCGACTCACCGGTCCCTGGTGGTAGTTGAAGCCTCTTGCCAAGTTGTAGTTGTCGTTGTCGAGTGCGTTGTCATAGACGCCACAGTACACCATGTCACTATGGCAACAACAAATATCATGTTACTATGGGGCTGAATGTAAAATAGAGATGTTAGGAGATGTGATGCCACTATAAACACAGCAATAGAGTTAGTGAGACACTAAGTTTGTCATACTACTACTACTACAGCTACCACTGCTGCTAAAACTACTACAATTACTACTACTAATAATAATACAAATGGATTTGTAATGCACTTTTCAAGCTAAAAGCTTTTTCCATGCTTTCCGTATTGAAACATATGTATAAGTGGTACGACATTATTAATGGTTTGCAAACAAGATTTAGATCTGGGACAGATTCAGCAGATCTCATACATATAATTATGTTTCTGTGAGTGTAGGTGTGTATGTGTATATATATTACTCCGGGTCAAGTGTCTTCATTCCCAGTGGTCCCAGTAGTTTTTTCTCAGCGACCTCCAAAGCCTTCCATGCGCTCTCCACTGTAAACAGTTCTGGAGCCTGTCAAACACAGATATCTGCTCAACCAGATATTCACAATTCGTTGATCTGGTCAGTCAGCCAATAGACATAAAGATCTGGTCATTTAGCCAGTGGTGGGCAGTCAGGGCCAGCAGGGCCTTCTCTGCTGGCCTAGCGATATCATATCGTATATATTTTATATGCGGTATTGTATTTTACATAATTAGATCCCATCAGTTCCCAGCATTGTATTGCTACTCTCTCACTTGGGTGCGCTGCTGTTCAGTGCGGCTCATATAAACTAGGCTTTTATCCAATCAGATTTTTTCTGTGTTGTCTCCGGGTAAAAACCTCCAGCCTTATGGCTTCAGAATTTAGACTGAATCCGTCTGCTGTTGAAACTAATGGGGAAGATATTGTAGATTTGAGTTTGCCCTACTGGGCATATTCATTGAGATACCAGGGCCTTCTAGCTGGCCTAGTCGCCTATGTAAGCATCTTGTGTCTGTGGGGAAAATGTTGGGGCGGCAGTAGCTCAGGAGGTAGAGTTTCCGCCCCGCAACTGCAAGGTCGGCGGTTCGAGTCCAGCTCCTCCCGGGAAAAATCTGACGTAGTGTCCTTGAGCAAGACACCTAACCCCGAATTGTTCCCTTTGAGCAGGTTGGTACCTTGCATGGCTGCCTCCGCCAACGGTATGCCATGTAGGTCGCTTTGGATAAAGGCGTCTGCTGAATGCTGTAATGTAATGTAAGCATCTTGTGTCTGTGGGGAAAATGTTGTCCAATCAGAGAACAGAAGCCCAGGTAGCTAGCTGAAGTCCATGTAGCAGTGACACATTCATGTCGTTTGAGTTTTGTTTTCCACTTTGCATGGCTTTTGATTATTCAGATGTGCTTTTTGGATTACTTCAGCACAAGACACTTCATATACAATTCTATCCAGCTAGAGAAGATGAGTTTTGTGACACTATTGAGAGGTAGAAGGAGCTATTTGTTTCTACTGTGCGTGAAACAGGCGTGCAGCGCACAGGACGATATCTGAACAAGTTACCAAAAACTACACTGACATTCTAGGCCTCGTCTTGTATAAGGAACATATTTACTGTACGACCGCGTCATTGAACTTTTTATAAAGAAGAGTGCTATACTAGAAATATCTAATATAGAGAAAAGGAGCCAACTAGATCTAACTGAGCAACAATCAATGGAATTACAGAATAGTTTAACACAAACTGGTAACTGTGCATAACGCCAACAATATTTTAAATAGTTGATGCGTAACATTACACTAATGGAACGAAAAACAATATTAAAAATGATCATTTTGGGGGGAAATGGTTGGTGGAACAAGCAACGCAACAACCCGGACATTTTAAGAAATTCATAAAAAACAGACAGACGGACAGATGATTTAGGACCCAGAAAGAGGACATGTCCAGGTAAAACAGGACGTTTAGTCACCCTAGTATTAATAGTACAGATATCATCTTGTTCTCTGTTGTTATTTTCTTATTGTTGGTTATAATTTTATAGTCCATATTTGTTCTCTGTTGTTATTTTCTTATTGTTGGTTTAATTTTTTCCCCTTGCTTAGTGTGACATTGTAAGAGCCAGTGGAGAAACATTCCACTGCTCATCTGACTGGTATGACTCTTCATGTGACAAATAAAACCTTCAGTTTTGAACTCGGTACTATGTTTTCATGCCCTCATAAGGAGCTGGTGAGGCGTTTCTGTATGTAAATTCAAGTCCACGAGAACGCGCGTTCCATTTAAGAATCAGCACAGCTGAAAACAGTTTGGAGGGTTACGAACACATTTCCACGTAAGAAGATATTTAAGAAGACACTTAAGAAAATTTTCCAGAATGAATGTCCAATATTGTGGTATTGTTGTAGGTACTCTGACGAGACTAGATTGGGAACTCTCTGGCAACGCGCAAAATATTATCAAACCACAAGAGCACTTTCTAAACAGATACTGTGGACCTTGAACAAAATGCATAACGCCTGGCTCCTCGTGAATGTTTCCTGATCTACAACAATGCACATGGTAACTGCTTGGTCTGTTTTTCTGTACATACGAAGGTTCCTCCATCTGGGGTTTTGATAAGGTGAACAGCTAGTACATTTTGCACAGCCTGTATTTCTTTGCTGTATCCTATTATTTGCTGCGCCAATGATCCAATTTCCCCATGAAGATAATTCAAGTTTCATCGAATGTGGTCCACACTATCACCAAAATGATTGGGAAACCATGTGTGTGTGTGTCTCAATCTGTCTACCTACCACCACCATTGCAATAGTGAAGTTGGGTCTCAGTTGGAAGTCACACCAGGGGCTGGAGGCTCCGTAGCTGTCCTTATAGATGTCTTTTTTATGCACCAGGTCGGGGTGCTTCTCATTGGTGTTGTTTGGGTCCCCAGGCACCCAGAAAACTGCCTCAAAAGACTGCTGGAGCTGGTCGTTCCACTGGGCATAGGAGATAAACAGTTCTTTACCTTGAAAATCAATGGAAAGTATAGATTAGGGAAGACGCACCGCAAAGTAGAGTTAAACTATTTTAGCTGTTCTAAAATAAATGTAAACCATGGCTTCTTGTGGCTTATTGCTTAATTACATACAATATAATTTCATATAAAGTCCAGTTGGATCTGGTCATTGGGTGCAGGGGGCACTACTTGATTGGGCAATATAATACAAAACATATTTACACATCAGTGTTTTCTCTCCAACCAGAGCTTTTCCATACCTGCACACTCATTTTTCTCCCTTATTTTTAAGTAATAATCTGTGGCATTTTCATACAAATAAATAAATGTCCACATTTGCTGTTCTAATCACCCAGTGATAGTTACTGTAGTTCTTTCCTGGGAAAAATCCTCTAGCACACAGGAAGTGATGCGCTTTACATTTCTGGTTTGTTTGGAATAAACAGAAGAACATCAATATTGTATGACTTATGACTCCAGGTATGACTTTCATTACAACCAAAGACTGCACTAGGTGATTTAGCTGATTATCATATACGTATCCTTGTAATCACATAGATATGACGTAGTGATACAACTTCCGATTTCCATATCACACACATAAAATAATAATAATTCCTTTCAAATATGGTCCAAGTGGTGATGTACGCAATATTTAATCGCCCCCTAATGATCACTCATGTTACATAATCGCGGACTCGGGATTCCCACGCATTGCAGTGCCTGAGCTGTTAGGGAATCACTCTTCCATGACGTAACACTCGTTCTGATTAGGGGCCGATTATATATAATTAGCAAACCTTCAAGAGGAGGAACTAATCAGTGAAATCACCTGGGGCCTCGTGTATCAAGCGTGCGTAGGTACAGTTTTGTGCGTAAACTGTGTGTACTGTGTGTCACGTTTCTACTCATAGAATGTGATTTATCAATTTCTTCTTGCGCATGAGAACGTGCGTAGTCCTGACCATGCGTATGCAGTGTGTTGGGAAAAACTCTTTAAACCTATTCCCATTTTTATGACGTAGAGAAATGTGTTGGACGATAACCCTGTTGACCTTTTGTCAGTTTATGACATAGAGGTATGCAGTGAAAGATAGGGAGTGCCTTTGGCATGCCAATAAACATTGATATGGGGCATTTGTTGTTTATACCAAATGTTCCTTTGATGATGTGTTCATCTGTATGCTAAATGTCCCTTTGATGTATGCTTATCCATTGTTCCTTTGATGCCAGCCTATAAAGGACGAGCGCAGAGATGACATATCATCTCACTGGGGTCATTCACTTGAATGCTGTGGTGGGGTCCCTTCTGCAGATTTTAACGGATCCCTTTCTGCAGATTGTAATAAACCTTATGAAAAGCCTCCTGATCTCTAGTCTTAACGTTTTGTCAAGTATCAAGTATCTTTTCCACCACAGCAGAAAAGTGTAATCACGGGTAAATCAATCCCTAAATATGAGACGCACAAACTCCCACTTGTCAGCATAAATGATAGAATGATTGTCAACTATAGTGCTCACACAGATGAGATACAGACAGGTGATACAGATGTGTTACTTTAAGATCAAACTATTTATTTTTGACTTCTCACACAGTTCTCATGACATGCTCCATGTTGACTGCATCAAGTGGTCCTATTAGGCTGGGGCATTTTAAAGGGGAAGTTGTTTACCATATGGTTAATTTGGGCATTCTTAATGTAAATAAGCCTGGTCGTGCACGAGCGATGTGGGGAATTTATCATTGTACATTGATACATTGTACTCATGTTCAATAAATACAAATTTTCTTGTGCAGTTCTTACGCACACATTTAGAACTTGTTCTATGCATGTTTTCATAAATGAGGCCCCAGGTGTAGTGTTTAGTTGGAATGAAAATCTGCAGACTCTCGGCCCTCCATGGCACATGGTTGTCCTTCCCTGCTCTAAACTGAGTCTGGATGCAAAACTGCAACTCTGTGCACTAACAAGTCAGAAGGGCACAGTCATTTGTTATGGGTGGAGGGTGTGTGTGTTATACCGTCTCTGTGTACTTTAGCACCATCGTAAGGGAAGATTCCCTCCTTATGGAGCTCCACAACCCAGCGAACTGTTGACTTACTTAGACCAACAATTTCTACTGCTGCTCCATCTCTATAGAGAGA
>OMOT01078229.1:0-20634 GCA_900312575.1 Acanthochaenus luetkenii
GCGCGCGCTCACGCTGTGGCCTGGAGCTCCCATTCGTTTAAGCATGTCGATTTATGTGTGACGATTAAGAATCCTGCTCATCCACAATGTGGGAAGTATCTGCACATATCCAGAATTAAAATGCTTTTCAACCCACCAATCACACTTTTACTGCTCCTACCATGTATCCATGCAGCAGGAACTGCTATCTTAACACAGATTAAATCTCCTTGAGCCTGTGAAACGTACAGACAGAAGATTCCATAAAACGTAATGGTGTTTGCAAATGGCAAGTTCAACCCTATTAGCCATCATTCCAATACACAAGGTTGATGAGTCCTGTAATGAATGGCCGCCGACTTCTCCCTCCAGTAATGTGACTCTTCTTACTTTCCCTATGAACTCTCACAGGTTGGGCTTGTTACTCAAAAAAATAATACATCACACATTCTTTATTAATGTTATTAATTACATATTACTCAACTTAATCTCAATTCAATCTTTATGTATCACTCCCTGGGAGCAGTAATTTGTTACACTACTCATGTTACTTTTCCTAAATTGACAATTGTTTCCTCTCTTGAATGATATGGGAGACTAAACAACACCGATGTCCAATGTTCTTGTCATACTTCTGCTCCATAAAATCATAGTGTGAGTACCTCCACCCAGAGAGAGTAAACCTTTCTGCCATTTCTCGTCTGAGCTAGTTTAGTATGAGACAACAACAATGTAGAAAACAAATTGAGGGTTGGGGACGAGGTGTCATTTTTGAATCATTCAACTTCAATCTGATATTTGGAGGGCATGATTGGTGACAGTAATATTATTGAATTGATTGCTGATTAACACGTTACCGACCAACACTGTTATAAATCCATAGCCGTTACGCTGTTTGCCGTCTGCTTGTCTTCCTGTCCACCTCCCAGGGTTTGCTCCAGCAGTGAGACTGCAAGTGAAGCGGGAGATCTGTTAGAGCAACAGTTTGAGGAGCTGAATAGCAAACTCACCCCAGCCACTGACCCCACGGGCTACCTGCGCATGGTGTCCAGAAACAACGTCTTTAACCGGTAAACACACACAATACTGCACACGCAGACATCGAACAGACAGATAAACACACTTGGTTGATGTCAGTCTAACCAGGGAGTGTGTGTATGTGTGTCTATGTCTCTGCAGGAGCTGTCAGAGCATGACCAGCCTATATAGCGCCACGGTGTCTCCAGTAAGAGAAAGCTCGTCCTCTCTTTCGTACCGACCGAGCAGTTTTGGCAAACCTCCTCTACGAGCCCTTTATGACTTACTCATAGCGCCAATGGAAGGGGTATGTGTGTGTGCGTTGGGAAGGATCTGTGTATAGTTTGGCCACACAGGTTTAACAAATGTCCTATGTGAGATGTTGCAATAGAGCACATATTTGCGGAGCCTTTCTTCATGCTGTCTCTCCTCCAACCCGTTGTCACCCTCTCTCTACGTCTGTCTCTCTAGGGTCTGATGCACAGTAGCGGTCCCGTGGGCAGACACAGCCAGCTTGTGTTAGTGCTGGAGGGAGAATTGTATCTGATCCCATTTGCCTTGCTCAAAGGCAGCTCCTCTAATGAGTACCTGTACGAAAGGTTCAGTCTCATCTCTGTCCCTTCTTTAGCCAGCCTGGGAGCCCCAGTCAAGGTGGGAAACACACATTGGAGAAAAATATAAACACACACTGTGCAAAAGTCAGGGAGCACCCTTTCATTTATTTCATATCCAGTCAAAGTGGCCGTTAAGTGCAAGCTATTCATGTGTGAGTGTCAGAAAAAAAGCAGGAAACTAAATATGAAACACAAAATTACACAAAAGCCTCCACAACTACCGTATATATATATCAGTATTTAGTGTGTCCACCCTTTGCTTTGAGTTTTTCTAATAAATCTGCAGGGAAATTTTCCAATGCTTGTTGTAAACACCTCCAATGTTTGGTTTTAGAAGTTGGTTTCATTTTCTGCTTCTCACGATCCAAGTAATCCCAAACACATTCAATGACGTTGAGGTCTGGGCTCTGGGGCGGCCAGTCCACTGTTTCTGTGTTTGAGAAGTACTTGATCTTAGCAGTGTGCTTGGTGTCGTTATCTTGCTGTAGTTTAATCTTTTGTATTTCTTTTTTATCAGCATTCACGATGCCTTCAATCAAAAACATACATCCCCAAATGTGTACTGATCCTCCGCCATGCTTGACTGATGGTTGTAGACGGCGTACATACTGCCTTCTGTTACTTCCAAAAGTATCTCATTTAGGCTCATCAGTCCATAAAACCTCACTCCACATCTCAGGTGTCCAGTTTCTGTGGTCTGGTGCAAATTCTCTTCTGTTTTGACTATTTCCTTTTCTCAGTAGCAGTTTTTTGACAGCAACATCCTCTCAGACCCATAGTGTTGTGTTGTCTTCTCACGGTGGAAGAATCAACAGAAACTGTTTTTTTCACATCTGAAGCAATCTCTCAAAGATGAAAGTTAAAGTACTGTCCATCCAATGGTGATAGTTTTGGTGGTCTACCAGATATTGCACGGTTGTTAGGAGTCCCATTTTCTCTATATCTTACAATCATTTTTTGAACTCCAGTTTTGGAAACTCCTGTTTTATGACTTATGCAAGTTAATTATCTTACATCTAATCTCATCCGAAATATCTCCTTTAGGCATTTTAGATGCACATGAGATAGAAATGTGCGTGGCAGTTAAGGTGTGTTTTAAGTTAGTTGTTTGTGTGAATGTTAGTGTTAGTGTCTCATTTGAAGGGAAAGTGTGCCAACATAATGTCAGTGAGACTTTTGGGAATGACTTTTGCTGGGAGAACACAGCTGTAACTCATTGGTTTTAAGCTTGGAAGAATGTGGCAGTAGAGCGCATGAAAGTAAAGACTGGACAAATTAAATATTGATACGTTTGATATTATACTTAGTGTTGGAGGCTTTTGTGTAATTTTCTGTTAAATAGATGTTTCTTGCATTTTTGTTTGACACCAAAAAATGAATAATCTGTACTGAATGGCCGTTTGACTGGAAATTAAATGAACGAAAGGGTGTTCTTTTGCACAGTGCTGTATAAACACAGGCATGTACTAAAAACCCAGACATTGATATCAGTTATTAATAACCCCTGTGCCTGTTTCAACCCACAGCCCCATCCTCGCCGTGGGGGTCCTTTACTTTGCTCGGATGGAGGTTCAATGGCTGCGGTGGTGGGGGCTCCGCGCCTGCCCCCCAGCGTGATGGACCGCTGGCTGTGGGGGCCCCTACCTTCAGCCCAAGATGAAGCTCTTTGGCTAGGGGAGCAGCTGGGATGTCGTCCCTTAACTGGAGCCTCTGCCACCAAGGAGCGTGTATTCGCAGCCCTAACTCAGGCAGAGTGTGTTCACTTTGCGACTCATATATCCTGGAAGCTGGCTGCTCTGATCCTCGCCCCCAGCCAAGACCACGCTGGGGCCGAAGAGGCAGGTGGCAGAACCAAGGAGAAGTCAACATGTGGAGCGTCGACTTCAGGCGAGACTGTGGATCAGGAGGGAAAGGTCAAGGCTTCATTGACAAAGAGTCACAGCAGCCCAGAGAGACTCAGGGGAGCGGATGAAGCAAGTGAGGATGGGGAGAGTTTGTGTGAGATGGAGAGTGTTTGCGATAGTCCACCACTTCAAGACTTCCTGCTCACTGCTGCTGATATAGTGGACCTGTGCCTGACTGTCAAGTTGGTGGTTCTGAGGTATGACCCAAACTCTATAGCTTTCACGATCTCATCCACCACGTCTGACTCTGAAGTTTTCAAAGCCTGTCAGGATTGGCAGATCCTCCTAACCTCTGAACCCTACTCCCTGTTGCCTCTCTCAGGTTGTACCCAGAGTCTAGCAGCAGGGTGACGGCGGACGGGGTGGTGGGTCTGACTCGGGCCTTCCTGGCTGCAGGGGTCCAGTGTGTGTGTGTCTCTCTGTGGCCTGTACCAGCAGCTGCCTCCAAAGTATTCACACACACCTTCTACACAGCCCTTCTCAACGGGACCAAAGCCAGTGTAGCTCTGACAGAGGCCATGAAGACACTGCAGAGCAGCAAGCAGTTCTCACACCCCTCCAACTGGGCTGGTGAGAGTACACCCACACATAAACACTCAAACCAGGGTAGAAAACTAACTGGATCTCAAGGCAAATGTGTCCTTAATATCTATTTGGTCCTGAAATCAGAAATACAGGGTGTCTAAAACAAGCAGGGACAGAATATGGAAACAATAGGCTCTGCATTTCCCATCTCTTAAGGGTTGAGCCCACTGCTGCTCGGGCTTTTTCTGAACCACAGTTGGCCATAGCTTTACAGAATTTCCTTTAGTATTCTAAAATTGATATTTTAAAATACCCCAAAATTGGATCGACTGATCGACACACATTGGATGGTGCCCTCACTGAAGTTGATTATGAATTAAATTGCTGCTATACCTCACCTCACTATTGACATACAGAAATACGCACACACACACGCACAGAGTCTAAATTACCTCTAATATCCTCATGGGTATTTTCCTTCAGGTTACATGCTGATTGGCAGTGATGTGAAGCTGAACAGCCCCATGTCCCTGGTTGGTCAAGCCCTGGCAGAGATCCTCCAATACCCAGAGAGGGCAAGGGACGCCTTAAGGGTTCTTTTGCACTTGGTAAGACACCTTCACACCTCTAAAGCTAAAGTTAAAAATCAACACTATGTCAGTGTTTATATAGGTCACACACCCATCAGAGTTAACTTAACACTTTATTTAATTTTGAACCCCAGAGCCATATCAGTCAATAAAAAAATCAACACTTATGAACACTGGAACATTTGCGGTGTACTTGACTTTTACAGCCACAATTTGGCATCAAGACAGATTTTCAAGATCTGACCGAATCCACATTATATTATTCAATAGCTATTGAATATCATCATAGTGAAGTGGATTATTATGGAGACCATCACTGCAATGTTCTACAGCCCTCATTAATTGCTCTCTGTCCGCAGGTTTCCTTATTCCCCCTTTCTTTTGCTTTTGAGGCATCACCTTTCGACCAGTCTACTGAAAAGGAATTTAAGCGTATGTTGCTGAGATAGATTTGTAAAAGTCTCACTTAGATCAATACAAATGTAAACCTTGGTTATGCTGAGCTCCATCAATCAGACCTCTATCAGAACATAAACGCTGCCAAGTGGTCCAGCCTCAAATCACCAAAATGTCATAAATGACAGCTCAAAAGCACATCATCCTAGATTCTGAAAATCCTACTCTGATTAAATGGTTAAAGACTTGGCATGGTCTCTCCTTCCTCTCCACAGGTGGAGAAGTCTTTGCAGCGTATCCAGAGTGGTCAGTGTAACCCAATGTACACTTCGCAACACAGTGTTGAGAATAAGGTCTGTCTGTGTGTGTGTGTGTGTGTGTGTGTGTTGATCTTACTATTTGTTTATTTGTCTGTATGTCTCAACCTCTGTGTCTGCTCCATTGATGCCCATGCATCTTTTCTCCTTCTGGATAAGGTTGGTGGTGTGCCGGGGTGGCAGGCCCTGCTATCTGCGGTGGGTTTCCGGTTAGACTCTTCTGGTGCTGGTCTCCCTGCTGCAGTTTTCTTCCCCACATCGGATCCTGGGGACCGGCTCCAACAGTGCAGTACCACTCTACAGTCCCTGCTTGGTACCATAGCGTTTCTATTATTCTGAACATCTCTCGTCAATCAATCACATGGATATAATAGCAACCTTATTAGCCCCTCCAGGATCCCACAATTCAACAAATTTGGAATTTACCACAGAAAGTAGGCTCTCCCATGAAACTCAGGTTCATTTGAGGAATATTTGATTAGCCGCAGAATCATACAAAATGTACTCTCGAAAAGCATAAACTTCCCTGAGCTGTCAATAGAGGCCAGTAAAGTACCAAGTTCTGTACTGCACAGGTCTTGCAGGGTCATGACTGAGCTCCTCAATGAATTTGCCTGACAAAGGAGCGGTTCGTGAATATTTCTAAATCTTAAATAGGAATTGTAACTGCTGTTCAAAGGGCCTCATCCTGTCGTTTGTAATGGTTTGTTTTGTTGTTACGTCCAGAAAGATGAGGTTGTGCCCCTTGCACTTTTTACTTATCTTAAATTAAACTATATGAATTTACAGGGTTCAGATAACAATTCATGCCCTTCTTTAAGGAAGCCCATTTACAATGTGAACATATTCTTTGACCAGCTCTTGTTTGGGTGTGTTATGAGGAGATGAAGGTCCCCTGGGTCTTCAGTTACAATATTATTACTGACTAATGACTTTATTCATTTAATGAGAAAGTGTAACAGGTACGGATAAGACCCAAGCACAGATTCCTGGCACGAACAGTTACGGTTTATTCCAGGCAAGTAGGCAGGCAGGTACAGGTACGGACAAAGATTACAGCCGTGCTGATAATACTGATAAACAGACATAGGGTAACTATACTAAGGTAGTGGCTAGTACACAGAGACAAGCACAACGATCAAGCACAAACTGACAGGGAAACAGAGACTAAATACACAAGGGATAAAGTTGATGGGGAACCAAGTGTGCATGTGGGGAAACATTGCAGCCATCTGCTGGCTTAAAAGGGAAACACAAGAGGAGAGACTAGGACGTAATCGCGAGTTTGCCACGCTTCATGAATATGAATATATTTTGCTAATTAACTTGTCATTTTAGGTTGTTTATTAATGTCCACTGAATATCGCAGCACATTCACTTTCAAACTGCAGAAAACCACAGAATTGGGGATTTTTGTCTGCAAAATCCTGGAGGACCTAACATTAAAATGAACAATTTTAACCTTTTTTATGAGCATCTTATGAATGCATATATTTGGAGTATGATTAACGATAGTGGGAAATGATCACCCAACCCTAGCAGTGTTAAGACTGACATAATCTCTCCGTTTACAAGGCCGCATGTTACACAAGGCCGTGTTAATAATCAATCTAACCGAACAAACAAATAAAACTAATAGTCTGTGTATTCAATCTCTGTATGAAGATCTACTTAACCTGCTGTGTGTCCCCAGGTCTTACTCCTCCAGCTCTCCAGGCTCTCTGTAAACTGGTGACAGCATCTGAGGCCGGAGAACAGCTCATTCATAAGGTATCCCCATGTTGTTCTGTATTGGCACTCGCATTCGTGCATCTGACATGGACATAGAATGTTCTGTACCGGTCTCACATTTCATAGAGAGATTACATTTTGGTCATTATTTATACAAGGAGTTAATGTCTCACAACCAGAGGCGGAGCAAGACTCGTTTTTGCTGTAATTTCCCACATCCAACCGTTTTATTTGTTAGCAACAGGGCCTACAAAGCAACATTCCCTGATTTTACATCCTGCATTTAGGTCTTTAGCTCTGCCCCTGGTTACATCACTCTTTGCTAGTGTTAGAACACATGAGCTCCATACAGGTATCATCAACATAAGCAAGTCATCATTCATGCATGGTTGAGTGTGCGGTGTCTCACTTCCAGTTATTTACACTGGAATAAACCTCTAAAGCTCTGTTTCCTCTTCTCTCGTACCCACCTCACAAAGGCGGTTAAAAGCATGGTGGGAATGGTAAGTTTTTTTATGATGAAATTGCCGACATGGGTTAAAAGCAAGTATAAGACTGGTAAAGGCAACACACAACGATAAGAGAACTAAGTTTACATGACCCTAATGTTTTGCCTGAAAGGTTCTTGTTATACAGATCCTGTCATTCTTGCCTTGATGGGAGTTATTCTTTGTGTGGACACTTGGTTAATAATAATAATAAGTGAATAATACAAAAACCAAAGAAAAATCACCTCTTCTGGTTTGTTGAGAAAAAAGTGACACCTGTGAGTGTTTTCATGTAATGTAATTCACGTGGATTTTCAAGGCGCGATATTAGAAATGAATCAGTACAAAATAGATACCTAATGTCTCAATAATAGGGGGAAAATGCAAAAACCTAACTATAATAAAACTAATATAAACTCTGATCAAGACAAGGCCAACACAGGATGCACATATCCAACATGGTGGCATCGTCCATTGAATTGTTCAGTTTATGCATCATGGTTTTCCTACTTGGTCTTTGTTCTCTCTTTCCTCCCTCGCACCTCCTTCCAATCATCATGCCCCTTCCTCTCCAAAGCTTCACCAAGTACTGGTGCAGTTGCAGTCAGGTGACAAGGAGCAAGACTTTTCATTGGCTCCCATTCAAGTGTCGATAAGTGTGCAGCTCTGGAGACTGCCAGGCTGCCATGAGTTCCTTGCTGCTCTTGGTGAGTCACCACTAGACCAAAACCATTTTTACTTTGATTCTGAATTGTAGTTAAACAATTCACTGGCACATAACCCCATCATGGCTGCATGTCCAGATGCTGCTAGATTGACGAATGCCAAAGACGATTATAATGAACGGACGCCTATTGTAGCTTGGGATAAAGAAGTGAGTGCTCTCTCTCTCTCCTAGGGTTCGATCTTTGTGAGGTAGGTCAGGAGGAGGTAGTGCTGAAGACTGGGAAGCAGGCCAGCAGGCGCACCATGCACTTTGCCCTTCAGTCTCTTCTAGCACTCTTTGGTGAGAGGAATGCAAAACGTTTGATTTTGGTTTCAAAACCAAATTCAGTCCTTGATATTTTATGTCATTTAACTTTTCTCTGTGTCAGCCTCATATTTCTCTGTCTCCTTTATCTACATGTCCTTCTCTTCCTTTAGACTCCACAGAGCTTCCCAAGCGACTCAGCATGGACAGCTCCTCTTCCCTGGAGTCTCTCTCCTCCTCCCAGTCAGCGTCCCAGCCACACTCCTTACCCCTGTCCCTGGGCTGCTACCCACCTCCGCCTTCCTTCTTACCCCCAATCGGCCCAGACAACCTCTCCTGTGATGCCATCTCTGTCTACAGTCTCAGTTCCCTCGCCTCCTCTCTCAGTTTCCTGTCCCGACCAGAGCCTGCAGGAAGTGATACCATCAGTCAGCGCTCACGTCAACAGGAGCAAGAGCGACATCGGGGAGGAGCGGGGCTCTTTGCCTCACACCGACATTCAGGCGGCTTGTCAAGAGGTCGACTGACCAATCGCGGAGGATTAGTAGGAGAAGGGGAGGAAGAGGAGTATGAGGGATTCTCCATCATAAGCAGTGAGCCATTGGGAGGAGGGGGGAGGGAATGTGACACACTGCCACTACCTGCGGGACACAGACACAACAGAGGTGTTGTTGGGAGACGATCTGCTGGAGGTCATGGGCATCCCGTCACAATTTCCTCCAAGGGAAGCATTAGCACGCCTACATCCCCAATTAAAGCTCAGCCACTGCACCTAACAGTTCCTACCAGCCCAAAGCCCAAGCAGGCAATGTAAGTTGACAGCTATTTTAGTCTGCGTTCCTTTCCAGAATGTACTTTTGTTTCTTTTGGCCTTTGTTATGTCTTAGTCTTATGTCTGTAGTGTAACAGATTGTCACTGACCACTGACAGGCACAGCATTTGTCTTGTCAAGCTCAACCCATGAACTTTTTACTCAGTCATTATTCAGCCTCTTGTCTTGTCTTAGCCATTCTGCAACTTGTTAAAGATATATTTCAAGTGCGATAGGGTTTCTTCTGTTTTTAATTTAGGAGTATGTTTTCACTAAAGGGCTACAACACACACGCATTGTATTAACGGCGTTAAAGAATCTTCCAACATTAATGAATAAGGGAACCAGACAGGGACTAACTTTCTGGAATTAAATGAAGTAAAAAATTTGATTTGAATAGTTCATTTCAATGTAAACAAACCATTCTGTAAAACTGCTATCATTTTGTCAACCAAGGAATTGTTTCCTACTATTCATTAAAAAGTAACATCATTTGTTGGTCACTTAAGTGTGGATATCTTATTCAATAAAACCCTTCATTGGAAATGTTGCTCTTTTTACATTTCTTCCAGCGCATCCCCTCGGAGGACTGGGAAAGGGAAGGTGAGCAGCTCAGAGTCGGATCAGTCGAGCACTGAGACAGACAGCACTGTCAAGTCCCAGGAGGAGAAGACTCCTACTGGGCCATTGGATCCCCAGGAACTGGCCCAGAAGATTCTGGAGGAGACCCACAGCCACATGCGAGCTGTGGAGAGCCTGCAGAAAGCAAACAGCAGAGGGAAGACACTCGTGGGACCTAAGGGGAAAGAAGAGGAGAGTGCCAGACAGCCGTCTCTCTCCACCCCCACAACCCCAACTCTGACTCCCACTGGAGGTGGGCAAGCATTTCGTCCCTCTGAAACCAGTGCTTTCAGCAGACCCAGTAGTAGAGCAAGTCTAAAAGCCTGCTCTTCTCCCCTCTCCACTCATCTGTCACCCCTCTCCACCTCTCTCTCAACACCTCCCTCGACTCGGCCTAAACCCCCGTCCCGCTCCTCATCATTACAGAAGATCAACTCCGGCTACAACAGCCCGGCTCACACATCTCCCTCTCTCTCTCTCTCCTTGAAAGAGCGGGGTTCTCTTCCTCTTTCCTCCCCATTCCCCACAATTTCCTCAGACCCGCACACCCAGGCTCAGCTCAAATTGAAATACCCTACATCACCTTATACCACCCACATCTCACCTTCCCACTCCTCCAATAACCTCTCTTTCTCTCCGATCTCTTGCAACCCCTCTCCTGCTGGCAGTGCACCATCGCCAGCCCTTTCCTATTCTTCCACAGGATCCATGTCAGCCTCTTCCAGCCCAGCAAACACCCCAGAATTAAACCAGTTAAAACAGGCTGCTCTGGATGATAAAGTACAGGCAATTCATAACTTAAAAACCTTCTGGGCCAATGCGGCCCTGAAACACGAGGTCCCGAGCCCTGCCAGTATACTCCGAGGTGGTAGTAAAAAGATGAGTACAGTTCAGAAAGATGTTTTGGGTTTGCTGAATCTCTCACCTAGACATGAGTCTGTCAGCAAAAACGTAGAGGGATCCCAGGATCAGAGCTCTGATAACCAACCCAATGGTGACCAAAAACTGGAGGCAAAACCACCTCCATCACCATCCTCTAATCTTGCCACAAACTCTAAGGGACACGGTCCTGGTCACCCTCATCCCATCAGACTTCCCTCTGGGAATGGTTACAAGTTTCTCTCACCTGGACATTTTTTCCCTTCTTCTAAATGTTGATGTTTTGGATATTTGCCATGCTGCTTGCAGAGCCAGTAGACCTATCCTCTGTTTGATTATTGGTGTATTATGACAGAAACTGTCCATTTGTCAGCAAAACACAAACACGTGGTAGCAATACCTGCTGAAGACAAGGAGTACAATTTCACGTATTGAAAGTTATTTTACACGTAATTAACTCTTTGTGAAGGGGTATTACACTAATGTTGTGATTGTGATGATTGTGCCTTCTTCTGGAGAGAACTGGAAGAACCAAATGAGTCTCAGTATCGAGTCTCTGGCTTTACATTTTTTCATGACTGACTAGAGAGCATGTGTCCAAATGCCTCAATGTACACTGAAAAGGAACTTTGACTTAGTCTTTTGACTGAATGCCTGTTACAGTTACAGAAAAAGGAGAACATTTTATGTCTACCTAAACGCTCGCTATATTTGTGTAAGTTGATTAGCTACCTGAATTGGATGGATTTTGATTTATTGTGGGATAATTATTGTTTAAATGTCATTATCAATTATTATTGTTGTCATTTATTTTGTAAATTAAACTGTGTTTTCCATTCAGTATTACACGTTTTATAAAGACAATTAAACCAAGGAAGACTGAAAACATTTTGATATTTTTTATGGCGATTGCAGGATTGATTTTATGTGAGTGATTGTCAGCGTGGTACCTCTTGCTATTCCGTGTTTTAGTGTCTTTATAATGTACAATTTTGCAGCAGTGCCAGACTCCTATTTACAGAGATATCCCAATTCTCAGTAAGTTGCTGAATACAAATGTTTCCTCCCTTGTCTTACTTTGATGATATCCATCAATACTGGAGCTAAAATGTACACACGCATTCTCTGCACGACAGTATAAAAGTCTTAGACTGGATATGATATCTGACAGAGAAGTAGTTATGTTTATCTCAGCCCTAACAAAAAATCTCTGTAATGTTCCCATAATATTCAAGTATTAAATAGTTTGTGGTACTCAATAGTGAAATTATAGTCACCTTAAAATACTTAATGGTGTTTTTTGTTTTTGTTTATGTCCTATGGTATCCCTATAATATTCCTACAGGGTCTTATAGTTTGTCTGTGTTACTCAATCATATGTTTTATTACCGCATATGGTATCACTATAATTAGGGATATAGTGGAAGGTAAATCAAAAGGTGGGTAAACTGTTAACCAGCTATAAATGCATAGCATACATTTTTGTTGATTTTTGTTTCTATTGGTGCCGTGGTTGTTTGCCTACATAGTTGACCCACCTTTTTATGGACCAGTGAGTATAATATGCCTATACTATTGCTTTAGGGACTTCCAGGTTTGCTGTGCTATTTGTATAGAATCCTTGTAAAATGCCTGTGTTACTATAGTTATTTTGGTAAGGGGGATGTCTTTATTGACCTGCTTACCAAATCTGGTGGAATGTTGGTATTACATAGAGAAAACGGTATGAGAAAACAGGGTTAAAACAGGATGCGTGGTGAGAAAGGATACTGTGGTGGACAATGGCAGGGAGTTCTTAGCCAATCAAATTATTCCGGAGGGCGGAACTAACTTGTTGATAATTCTGCCTGACGTCGACTCCCCTGCGCAGCCGCAGCCCGGGAGACGAAGATGGTGCTCATCAAGGAATAGTGAGTATGAAGTATTTAAAAATGTGTCTTACGACGCATTTACAGTGACTTTTTGTGTGTATCTGTCGGAGAGCCTATTAGTGTGGGGCAAACGTGTCTTTTTCGTCTCTTACAGTCGTTCGCCGGGGTTGACAGTTCAGTAGCCTCTGAAAAGCTAGCTTTGAGCTGGGGGGATCAGGACATGGGCAACGGGACACAGACACCGGTCTTTTTTAGGCGTTGCTAATGCGAGCTAACGTTAGCTAACGTTGGTTTGCTGTAACGTTAATTAGCTTTTTAATTACATTTAGTCATGTAAAAATGCTGCACAGAATCTGCACATTATGTTAGTTAGAGGGACTTTGATGGTTTAATGTAAGGAGTTACCTAGTCAACTCCTGTAGTAGCCTGTAATATTTCCATAGCACCGTAAGCTTTGGGTCCTGTGAGTGACAGATTAAGGTTCCATCTCCGTCGGTTTTGCTGTTAGCTAGCTAGCTGTAACAACCGGCTAGCTATTAGCATTAGCTAGTAGCATTACCATTGTCTGAAAACAGTTCAAATGCAATCTAACGTTACACCGCTAAATGCTACAGTATTTCCTTGATATATCTATATTTTCCGGTTTGATTGGTTGTTCAACGAAGTTCGTTGTTCAACAAAGTTCAGAATGTATTCAGCAACATTGACCAATACTACCCAAGCGTTAGCTGTACCATTAAGCTAGCTTGTGGCTATGCAAAGACTAACTTTGTCCACGCTAGCATGAGATAGTTAGCCGTTTAGCTGGGCGGCTAACACTAACATTATCGTATTGCTGCCACGTTAAGCTAATTAGCTAGCGCCATCCAACTATTGCACAGAACCCCATTGTATTACGATTGCGTTTCGGCGGTCATCGTTTAAGCTCCATGTCTACTTTTGTCAACAAAGCTAGCTTTTACTATGTACACCCGTTCCAGATAACGGTAACTTACCTGTTGTAGTGATTGAATATGCAGCCTACGTTACCCCAATCAACCAGCTCTTTTATTCACGAGTGTATACAGATTTCAGTAGTGGTGCTCCACCACAGCCGGAACACCACCACCATTGCTAGACAATATGTCATTAAAACGAGAGTAGGGTTTAGGCAAATTTCTTTCTGAAATATAGTGTCGTATTAATGTTTAGATGTAATGTTATTATGACAATTGTCAGCACTGCATCCTGCACAAGAGCCATAACTGGGACCAAAACATGGACATGTGTGGTATTAAAAATGCCTCCATCATTGCTATAAAACATTAGAGGAAAAATAAAATGCACTGCCCACCATGCATTCTGCTTAATAAGAAAGCGCTGACAAATGTGTGCCTAAAGCTAGTGTGTATAACTAGAGCTCAGTGTATAGGCTATACCCAATATCTATTGCCATCTAGCATAATTTGGCCACTTTCTCTCATGTCTAGTGTCACACTGGGGAGCAATATAAGCAGTAAGCAAACAGGCAGTTAAATCAAATAATGTCTTTACAGCCTTCAAATTGATCAGGATTTTGAGTGATGTGACATTAATTGCGTCCAGCTAATCAATGCCTATTCTGTGTTCATTAAGATGACTTACAGGCATGTCTTTTAAGGGGTATTTGGAACTGTTTCTTATTGTACTGCGTGTTTTTGTCGAAAACGTGTTACTTTGTCCTCCTAACCCGGAGAAAGGCTTAGGCATACATGTGTAGGAGTGTATCTTAAGAAGCTCATGGCAAGAGAAGTCCATTCTTACACGGTGTATGGACTGTGCCTTTTTGCATCACCCCATGGACCAATCCAATTTGGTGACTGCACCTGTATAAAAGGGAATTCTCTTTTTGTCTATTACACCACCATGGTTATCAGTGTGGGTGTGTTTATCACTATAAGTGATGCCTCTTCTGTCGTTTAGGCAGGATTTTGTTTCACATATCTTGAGCTGTCTTGGCCTCTGGTCTCAGGTAGACATGGACCAGGTGCGGCTCATTAACTACCAGGGAGGAACAAAACTTTGCAGGACACCGGCACTCAATGACCAGGATTGAGGACCCCTGGTTTAGTGAGTTGAACTTGCATTTAATATATTTGTCTCTCTCTCCACTTCCTGCCCATCCCTCCATCTTTCCCTTGTTCTCCCTCTTTCAGCCGTGTAGTCTTGCCGGTCTCTGTGGAAGAGGTGAGTATCACTACTTCTGTACCTTCCTTACCAATATTATTTGAAGTCATTTTGACCACTGAAGAGCTGATTATTTGAATCCATTCTTTCTTGATGCCATATCAATATATGTCACAGCTGTGTTTGAATTGTTTTGTGGCCCAGGACTTAACTTTATGCTTATATTTCCATTTCTTATCTCCTCTACATAAAGTGGAACCATCTGTGTTCATCTCTGCTCAGGGCTTAGGTTGGGGCTCATAGTAAGACAAAAGAGCCTTTGTTAGAAAGCTCTGATATTGATGTGACAGGCTGGTAGTGGTGGTTGCATAGAGATGAATTGGACTGGGGACTGTATTGGGTCTTTCAAAACTACAGTCTCTGTGTCGTCTTAGTAGAAATCGCACTCATTTTAATTCGGACTTTTGTCAAAGTGTAGACTATTTAGACTCGGCTGTAGTTGTTTGCGTCACCAGAGGTAAAATATTGCTATGTTGCTTTAATGATGGGAAGTTAACGCAAGCCACCAGTAAATTTGGGTGTTACATTTTTATTTTTTTACTGTACCAGCCACCCAAATTGGCTGGTGAATTTTGGAAACCATGAGCCAGTGGACTAAAAACAGCTTTGTTTGCTTTTATTAGGCTAGTCATTATGTTCAGATCTCATCTTATCTATGCTCTAAGGGCGTTTTCACATCATAATAGTCCTTTTAAAGTCAGAGTTAGCTAGGTCGTTACATTGTTGGTCGTTACATTGTTGGTCGTTACATTGTTGGTCGTTGTTGGCGCGGTTAGTTTCACATTGCCTAATATCAAGCGGACCTATTGTGCAGATATTTTGGCGGGAGTACAAAAAATCTAGCTAGAATGTCACTCGGAGGTGTTTTTACATTATAATGCTACACCTTGTCACTGAACTGTCCTGTAATATTCTGGGGGACTTTTAATTTGGCGACATTATCTTCTGCGATGTGTCGAATATACTTCCTCTCTGGGGCAGCCAGTAGGTTTTTCTCTAGCTAGTGAGATTTGAAGGATTAAGATATATATATATATATATGTGTGGAAGGGTCAAATGACCTGGGAAAAGTATCAACAAGACAGAAGAACTCCCCTGTCAACAGTATGTATGCATTAGGTGAGTGTATATACTATCGTTTTGTAAAATATACAAGGCACGTTGCTAACATTTTGTGGTGTACAAATACAATACCACTACGAGTCCTATGATATGTTTGAAGAAGCAGGAAGCATATTCCTGTGTCAAATGAGCTGAGCAGCTCTAACTTATTTCATTTGTGGGCTCTTCCCATGGGCCACAAAGATAAGTACCTCGAAAATCCTAGCATGGACTCTCGCCAGAATAGGGAAGGAAATTAATGTTGCCCTCTGGTGGTTGCATTCTGTGGTCAGAGAAAAAAGGTTTGGCCTATCCACTTCTGTACAAAAAACAAGCTCCCTTTTATTTTTTGAAATTACTTGAGCTGTTAAAGACTAAATTGAGTATGTATAAGGTTTTATTGCAATGAATCATAGGTTATAGTTCACAGCCTTATCTATTCATTAAATTCAAATTCATTAAAGCCAGAAGTGGTGATAGTTTTCGGTTTCCATCCCCTATAATTGTATCAGCTGTAACATCCTCAAAATCACCTTTTATATGTAAGTTAATCAGGTGGTTCAATTTTCATCCAATGGTTAATGATACTCCAAAATTCACATGTATTCTTACAAATTCTTAGCAAGCATCCTTACCTGCCGTCTTCAATAAATAATTTTGAGTAGCAGTGAAACCATTATTGAAACCTGTTTTAACCCTTATTAAACGGGTGTCAATTCATGATGCCTTTGTCTTTTCCTCTTATATCCACCACTATGCTAAAAGGTCCTGCTTGAAGAGTCACTTTGGCAAATTCAGACTCAATACTGTATATCCACACTCGTTAAATGTAAATGTTCCCAACACTTGCCATGCAATATATATGTGAATCAGGGGTCGCTTTAGGCCAGCAATTGCCGGTTTTGACCGTTTTTTAATGACAAAGGCCGGAAAATGTAATTCCCTCCTGACATTTGGGCCGAAACAAAAGAAAACTTCGCATTAAATTACTATATTTTATATGCAGCGGTCTCAAAACCATTATGACCGGTTCGTTGCGGCTTTCAAGACAACCAAGGAGCGCTACATCGGCCATCTGACTGAGGCTCTAAAAGCGTGCTTCCCAGAGGACGACCTGGATCTTCTTAATTGCCTTGATATCATCCTAAACCCAACAAGATACCCACAGAATACCGGTCCTGTTATTTTGGCTATTGATTTCATGCAGGCTATTTCATGTCATCTATAGGCCTATTGGTAAGCAGCCTTTATTTCATTTTTAAATTATTGTATTCAGCCATAACATCTCAATTGAAACGACAACATTAAATGATACGAAATTAGTTAAATGAGACTTAACAAGATTTAAAAAGAAAATAGGCCTATTGCATAGTGCTAAACTCATTTAGGCTTGAACAGACTAAAATATATAAATAGACAAATAAATAAAATGGATGACTTATTGAAGCCCTCTAAAAATAGCTATAGTAGCTTGTTGTATGTTTTGATTATAGCCTAGATCGTACTAATTATCTCCCCCCATTTCCACAAAGATCTTCTTGAATATGCTGCACCAGCCGTGGAGCGCATCGCGGATCATTTCAAAGGCGACCCTGCACCTAAGGTCTTAATTTAGACATGTCGTTGCTGCCTCTTTTCCTTATATCTTCCGCAACTCTGCAATTTGCCTTGGACTAAAGAAATGTTAAAATCGTTATTCAAAATGAGGTTATTGCTTATTATTCTGAAGAAAAATGTGTTCTAATAACCCAATGATGCAAAATCAAGACAACTTATTTTGTTGAGAAAACATGCACGCAGTCACGCACACCAAATGAGCGATTCTAATATAATTAATCCGCTTGTGCAAGGTGAAGCTGTTAAGTTCAGTCCAAAATATAATACTATGCTGTAACATATGTTGTTAGGCTACATCATTAAATGCACCTGTCTGTCGTTCATGCATTGAAAATAGATATGGCAGTTTTTTTTAAATCATATGTCCGACAAACTAATCATTCCGGACATTCTGGCCGGCAGTTTAAAATCCTAGCGCGACCTCTGATGTGAATCCCTCTTGAACCTGATGTACTGGCCAATGGAATATTATGTTTTCTTCACAGAATCAGCTCTTATTAGATCGGTGGGCTCTAGCATAATGTAGAATGAAAACTCACCATTTTGTTTGGTGGCCGATCAATTGGCTCATCCCAAACTGTATATTCATTCCTGTAATCAGTTAATTTGTGCAGTTGTCTTTTAATTTATTTCAACAACAAAAATGTTTTAAACATTGTGAATGATATTGAAGGCTGTATTTTGTACTCTATTCTTTTTGCTGTCTTTTCTATCTGAAATACATGAGGCTTTTCGATATTTGAAAATCTTGGAAGAGATAAGAGAATTGTCAAGAGGAATTGGAATCGACAATGATATCAATAAAATCGTTCAAAGGCAAGAGTCTCCATTGACCATATTTGAGAAAAATGTTGGTGCTCCTTTAGTTTAGTGTAAACATTTGTACAGGGGCAAACAGAAGTCCTGTGTTTTTCTTAATAAAAACACTTGCACCTAAAACATTTCCTCACGATGTGTGCAATAGTAAATAAACGGCAGATCCTGCATAATTTCTAATTTTTTTGTTTGCAGGTTTTGGCCACCATTCTCTAACATGCTCATTGTCAATGGTGCCAAATATAATACAATAATTTAACAAAAAAAGGGTATGATAAAGTTTCAAATTCATAATACACACCATGCAGATCTGAATTGGAGGCTAGCTGCCATGGGAGTGTTAGCAGAGCAGGAAACTAACTATAGATATGTAGAATAAAGTATAACCTCCAAAACATCTACTTGGGAGGCAGTTAGACGAGATACATTTCAGTCAGATGTTTAGATAACACTGATTTGGGAACAAAAATTCATTTTTCTTTAAGTCTCCCAATTTGCTCTTTTACAAGAGATGTATTCCTACCAAGCATTTATTAGACTTTTCTTAAGTCAATGTGAGTGAAAGTTGATTTTGAAAATTATTTACAGTATATGTCCCTTTTGGATCAAATAATCACAGAATGGAACCAGCTATTGTTGGTTCTTTATCCTTTCTGTTGGTTTAATATATGATGGCTCTCTATCTCAGTCAGTAATCCTTGCAAAAGTACCTAAATTGAAATAGCCACTCTGCCAACTATTTAGTGCAAAGTCACTGTAATTATGGTCATATATTCAGTCTGTTTGTCTTTTTTCTTCCTGTTACTCTCAGTATCAAGTAGGGCAGCTGTACTCTGTGGCTGTGGCCAGCAAGAATGAGACGGGAGGAGGAGAAGGCATTGAGGTGCTTAAAAATGAACCCTATGAGAAGGAAGGGGAGAAAGGACAATACACACATAAAATCTACCATCTAAAGAGGTAGGTCTTCAAATAAAACTAGTTAATGTGGCAAGGGGAACAGTGGGGAAAGTCTTGATAACATATGCCAAACACAGACATAATGCATTACAAAAGAGTAACCGTGGTAGCAAGTTGAAGCTCACTGATGGGGATAGAGGGGCACTTCACAGGATAGTTGCTAAACACCACAAAACTATGGCCTCAAAATTACCACGGAATTGAACCGACACCTCTCTGACACAGTCTCAGTAAACGCTATGTTGTGAGCTTCACAAAGCTGGTGTTTATGGCAGGACTGCCATTCAGAAACCACTTGCATCCAAGTCCCATTTTGCACTTTTTCCCACATCTGGATGGGTTTATGTTTGGGTCAAAGAATACCTTCAACCCACAATGTGTGTTACCAACTGTTTAAGGGTAACTTTGGCAATTTTGGACCTACAGTATATATTTTGTCTCTTGCATACCTGTAGTACTTACAGAGAATATTTGTTCCTGAGTCAGCTGTCGGTTGAAACGGCGAGCTCCCGTTGCTAGCCTCTTGCTGTTAAAAATGTAACTCATTCTGGAACGTAAGAAAAAGTAAAGAAGAAAGTTCTTCTTATGTCCATTTACGAAGTTCCCGGGGCAATTCTGGCATTCCTGAATGGTTTCTTATCTGGGATTCGTTCTTAGCTAAGAACATGATTTAAGAATGCGGAAAAGCAGTCGTAGATGGGCCAGATTGGAGTGCGGCGTGTTCTTAATGGCTGAAGTTTTGAGAAATCATTGGTGTTCACATCAATTCTACCGACATCCTCTGATTTAAATAATAATAATAAATATGACTATTTGTATCATTAACAATTACATTTCACATTTAGTCATGATTCTACGAGGCATCGTGATGTCCTAATATAAATTAAAGCACTACACGAACACTGCAAATGGCAGTGAATAAGTAAATAAGCACTAAACTCAATTGCGTGGATATAGCCATAGTGGAATAGTATGGACACATCTATATTCTGTAAATAAACATGTGAATATCCATAACTAAAATATATCATATGGGCCTAATATAGATGGGGCCTATCAAGATCCACAAGTAGTCTACTCGTGTATTAAAGATAATTATTTCTTCAGTCTTGTTTGCCCTTGTCTGAAGAGCTTATCTTTTACAGTAGTTTCCGATTGCTCATCAAATAAGCATGAAAGTCTTTGCAAGACGTTTCTTTGAAATTGGATTGCACTAAAAGAAGTG